>JADWQK010001722.1:0-210891 GCA_017933935.1 Sesamia nonagrioides
GAGATTAGCGCGTTCAAACAAATAAACAAATTCTTCAGCTTTATATATTAGTATAAATTTGCCTTGATGATGAATTTTTAATAAATAATTCATTCATTTAAACGTTTTAGAATAAACTAATTCTGCATTTGACATATACCTCATAAATATTAAATGCCTAAAAAACGTAATATTATTTGATTTGTTCTTTTAATTAGGTACATATATTGCGTACACTAAAAATATTCTGCATTCATACCTTTCAAATGAGATGTTTCAGAAATGTATGGAGCCTGGGCCAGCACATTGTACACTTAATGCTAGGTATAGTTATGCTGTAGTTAACTGTTTTTAACGTTAATTTCCTATGTTTTGCCTTAGTTTTTATACAGATTCAATTTAACCCGGCCAAGGTGTGCAACAAAACTACTAATAAATATGGTGGTCAGCAATAAGCGAAATAAGATTTTGACAGTGACATTTGATTGACGTGCAATGTATCTAAGGCTATCGTATCTATATTACCTATCTACCACATGACTGCGAAAAAACACATGAATTCCGAAAATACGGCTCATTAAATAAACACAATCAACTCAAATCAACACTCGCCACGAACACAATGGGAAAATAGAACTGTCACAGTCTTCAATCAAACGTCGTAACCATTGTCATGGCTACTTTTAAAAAGAGTTATTTCACTAAAAACTTTTCAAATAATTAATTATGAGATACTTGTATTTTTATTTAAATTAATTTAGTAGTATTTTTATGCAAATCTATTATTTTTTCCTTTTTTTCTATATACTGTACATAGTGGTGGCCCAAAATGGAACAACTCCTTTCACGAATACGTAATATTAGGGGTTAAAGTATGAAATTGCCGTTTGTTGCAATAGGTTCTTTGAAGTGACATAGAATTTTCATGGTTTGAGGTTTTTGATTGAAACTTTTTCACATGGTATTTGTGATCTTATTATAAAAAATGTGTGTCGACTTTCAATTATTGTTGTTGTTCAACTAAGACAAGAAAGATGGATACTGCGAAAATTCGAGTGATTATTGACTACGAGATCCGACACGGAAGTAACGCGGCAGAAACAGCCCACAATATCATTGTTGCTTTTGGAGAGGGGTCTACTAATGAACGCACCGTGCGATTTTGGTTTCAGCGCTTTCGTGATGGAAACATCGACTTGAAGAACGAGCTACGAGGAACACCGCCCACACATGTGAATAACGATGAATTAAGAGAGATGGTGGAAGCCGATTCTAGTCAAACTATCCAGGAATTAGCGGCATGGTTTAATATTACCTTAGCCAAAATATTGACTCAATTGCGTCAAATCAATAAAATAAAAACTATCGAAAAATGGGTGCCTCATGATTTAACTGATCTGTCGTATTGCTCCAGCGGACTACCATTTTTTTCGTGATTAACTATGGTCAATTATCAACGTGACAAGAAGTTTTCTTCCCAGGAGGCAGTACAAAATGCTTTCACACAGTTTGTGCAGTCTAGATCCTCAGAGTTCTATAGCAAAGGCATAAATGACCTTCAAGTTCCTTCAAGATGGGAGCAATGTATACATAATAATGGAAACTCTTTTGATTAAATAAATTTGTCAAAAAATAAACAATTTAGATTTTCAGTATAAGTCGGCAACTTCATACCTTAACACCAATTGTTAACTATTATACTTGGATATGTCAAGAATTATTTTTGGAAAGCGTTCTCGTTGTGTCATTTAAAACTATGTATAATATATGCACATCATTTTTGGCTGATGCATTTTTAGAGAACATCTTTGAAAAGCTCTCACGTACGTTTAAGGTCAGACCGGACATACCTATTTATTTACCCAAACAAACTTTATGACCGCCATAAATCTTGATATATTTTTATTATTTAACGAGATATAATTTAATTTCACAGACGCCAGCACATCGACCTACTAAAATCTGTCAAATTTCTTTAAAACATTTTCAACTTTATCGCCAAAGTCTTAGGTTCAAGGTTTGTTGATGTGCTCACGACTGTAAGTATAAATTCGATTCGTTTACCTGTAGTAGTAGGATCCGTTAGGGCTGTTTCCTTGTTGTTGGTTGACGAAGGAAATGAATTGTAGTAGGAACTGAGGGTCGTATTGAGGCTGAAACTGGGGAGTGGTACACGCGGCAGCCACAAGGACGGACAGAACGATGAACTGCGGGAAAAATTTAATGATGTTATCTGTATTTATAAGTACCATATTCCAGTGAATTAAAGAGGTTAGGACTAGGATGCGCTAGACTATGATGAGCATTAACCATACTTTGAATTTATGCATACTTATGGATTTAATGCAACAAAACCAGTTTCGGTTTGCTAACATTATCCACAATATTTCTCAATCTTTAATTGACAGTGACCTCGGTTACAAAATGTATCCGAAAGAACGTACGATATAACAGAATAGGTCATTTACATGTTTATGTCCTAATATTTGTTATTTATTTTTGATGAGTTTCGTAATGAAACTGACAATCTATATATAGAAAGTGTTTCTTTGTTAGCCTTGATGCTAAGTTTGTGTTACTAATTAACTAATAATAAACTTAAGTTGACTAGAATGGTTTGGGAATAACTAATCACAGGTGGAATGTTTTTTTTTATAAGTTATAAACTAGCGCTTGAACGCAATCCCGCCTGATGGTAAGCAGTGATGCGATCGTTGATGGTTAAGCGCGCTAGTTTATTAAGAGCCTATTCACTCTAGCCTTGAAGACACTCAAATTATAATGTGACGCAAACACCGTCGCTGGCAAATTGTTCCAGTCCCTTGATGTACGCGGTATAAAAGAGGAAGCGAAACGCTTCGTCCGGATCGCAGTGGTGTCAACAACGTAAGGGTGGAAACTCGCCGTACTACGGGTCGTCCGATGGTGAAACAGAGATGGGGGAATTAAATCATGCAATTCCTTTGCACACTCACCAGAATGCATCCTATAGAAGACCGAAAGGCTGGCTACTCTACGCCTGTACTCCAGGCTTTGGAGACCGTTTCAAGTCAAGTCTGGGTCGCCAATTAGCCTCTTCGCACGCCTCTCCACTGAATCCAAAGTAGCCAGGTGACATTTCACAGTACCAGCCCAAATGTGGCTGCAGTACTCCACACAAGAACGGACCTGTGCTTTGTACAACATTAGAAGCTGCCCCGGTGTGATGTACCGCCGGACCTTTGCGATGACGCCAAGTTTTCTGGCAGCCACCCTGGCCTTGGACTCAATGAACTGCCCAAAGTTAAGGTTCGAGGAAATCTCTACTCCCAAAAGCTGAAGGCGGTCGGTGCACTACAAGGATACATTCTGAAAAGTAGGAGCCAAGGTGAACGGGCTCCTTTTGGCGGTGAAAAGCTTATAATTACATTGCAATGAAAAGTAGGAAAATGTGCTCACACAATATAAGGCACTGCTTTTGCCAATCTCAATGACATACAAATAAAACAAGTGACTCAAAAAAACCAATGCTAACTATAATTTAAAATTGCTACCAGAGGGTAATTCTACTCGGCGGACAGAGCTACGGCGGGATCTCATGGCGATATGGAGAGTGCGATTGTTGCAACCCAGTGCTGGGAACGCTACAATAGCGACTGTAAGTCCCATCTTTTAGGACTGGCTATTAAGGCGCCACGGCGCCCTCACCTTCCGCCTGACGCAGGTCCTCAACGGACACGGTTGTTTCGGGAGGTTCATGTTCCGGATAAAGCGGGAAGAAATGCCAGGGTGTCACCATTGTGTGGATCGCTCGGAGGACACGGTGGAGCATACGGTGGAGGTCTGAGAGCACCGCCGTGTTCTCGTGGCGGCCATCGGCTGCGATCTCTCGCATCCGACCCTGGTCCAGGCCATGGTCTGGAGCGAGAGTGCATGGCAGGCCGTCACCTCCTTTTGCAAAGCTTCTCCAAAGGAGCAGGCGGAATGCGTGAGCGCCGCCGCAGAAGACGCCCTGGTCGGGAGACAACATCGAATTCCCGGCCACCGTAGGCGCAGGCCTGCGGGCAGTGAGCAGTAGGCAGCTTGCCGCCCGGTAAGGACCAGGCCTGAGTCGACGGCGCGTTGTGTTTCACGCACGCCTCAAAGTGATGTCTGCACATCGTGACGGAGTCCACGATGCATGATGCCTCCTGGGTCAGGGTTGCGGGTTGGTTAATAAAGAAACCGTGGCCCTGGCCGTCGCACAGGCAAGTGGAGAAAAAGGGGTGGATTTTAGTCAGTAAAAGTCTGACACGTCCTTCCGCTCCGCCCAGAGCAGGAGAAGTCATTTGATGATTTCCCATCCCAACAAGACAAAAAAAAGAGTAGGTAATTCTAGTAATTAAAAGAACGTCCACAGTCTGATCTCACACTCAATCTGTCAAAAAATACTTTTATTATTCCTACATTTTGACAAGTTTTTGACATTTGTTTGTCACCGAGATGAGACTGTGACTTATAACCGAAAACGTTTAAAATTTAGTGATTTTAAACGTTTTAAAGTAGAGGAATTGGTGTCCTGATGATACCTGATGATAGCAGTGCACTTTGAATCTTAAACAAGCCTTTATTTGAAATTAGGTATTATAATTTCATTTGTACCAAACAGGTCAAAAAACCAATTTTGAAGACTATTTTGGTATGAAAACAAAACTATTTTCATTTTAGTCAAAATCAGTTAAGTGTGGGGAATGTAAATGAAGGTAAATGCTTTATGTTTGTATATTTTTGACAAATAGATTAGAGTTTATATTTACAAGTAGATTAGAATTATCTGTTTATGGGATAGTTTGATATTATTAAAAAGAGATTTTTTTATTATTGATTTTAACACAAATTAACACAGAGGCAATCAAATACAGCATTGATCTAATAAAACGTTATATCGTATATCATTGTTCCAAGAATTCAATCGATTCGATGACCCGTAACACTTTGTGGTAACAGACGTACAACACTTAGGTATTTATAATTAGGTCACTTACCGATATCATATTACGGTTTTTTTTACATATAAAATGTGGGTTGATGTGCAAGTGATGATCTGCGGTGGATGTGTGCAATTGGAATGATTCTTGAGTTCGACCGAAGCGGCTTTTATACGAACCGGTGTCAGCACACTCCGTGAAATTGGAATTTTTAGCGCAAGTTTAGATAGATAGGTTAGCGTGGAGGCTTCAAAGCGAGCGCTGCCTCCCGCCCTGACACACTCCGTTCTGTAAAACTTATATTTTATTGTTTTATTGTCCATGTAACGATATATTTCCCGACACGCACATATCATCCTGTGTTTCCTTATCATCCATTCACTACACCTGCATAGATTCACATGCGTTTGACAACGTCGATAATTTTTAAACAGCGCATAAATGAATTATTATAGACAAATTAACTCGAAACGCATTTATTCATGAATCTTTCGCCTATTACTAAAGATTTCCGTGGAGGGGAACACTCAAATGAATCTTAATATATTTTTGAAGTAGTTATGCTTAGATTTATCATTGTCATTTGGATAACAAACCGCATTTTGTGATTAATATAAATTTTTTTTTTTATTTCTGTGTCGATTGTTACTTTAGAATGTTTGTTTTGTTTATTTCTGTATGTGTTTTCACTCTATAAATACCTAATTTAGTTTCCAATGTTAAACAGTCAGATCATAATATCTTCCTTCTTCCTCAGCCTATAGATGTCCACTGCTGGACAAAGGCCTCCCCCAAGGCTTTCCACGATGACCGGTCTTGTGCTGCCCGCATCCATCGGCTTCCCGCGACCTTCACCAGGTCATCGGTCCACCTTGTTGGGGGTCTCCCTACGCTGCGTCTTCCAGTACGTGGCCGCCACTCCAGAACCTTGCTGCCCCATCGGCCATCGGTTCTACGAGCAATGTGCCCTGCCCACTGCCACTTGAGTTTAGCGACTCGCAGAGCTATGTCGGTGACTTTGGTTCTTCTGCGGATCTCCTCATTTCTGATTCGATCACGCAGAGAAACTCCTAGCATAGCTCTTTCCATTGCCCTTTGTGTGACTCTGAGCCTTCGTATGAGGCCCATTGTGAGCGACCACGTTTCAGTTCCGTAAGTCATCACTGGCAACACACACTGGTCAAAGACTTTCGTCTTGAGACACTGTGGTATCTTGGACGACGAGAAGATGTAGCGTAGCTTCCCGAACGCTGCCCAACCGAGCTGGATTCGCCGAGACACCTCTTTCTCGAAGTTGGACCTACCTAGTTGGACTTTCTGTCCCAGGTATATATACTCGTCAACAACTTCGAGTGCAGAGCAACCAACTACAATTGGAGTGGGTGCGACATGAGAGTTCGACATGATCTTCGTCTTATCCATGTTCATTTTTAGACCCACTTGTTGGGAAGCTCTGCTGAGGTCATTGAGCATTTTGCCCAAGTCTTCCAGGGTCTCAGCCATGACCACGATATCATCTGCGAAACGGAGATTAGTGATGTACTCGCCGTTGATGTTGATGCCAAGTCCTTTCCAGTCCAGGAGCTTGAAGACATCTTCCAACGCAGCAGTGAACAATTTAGGAGATATGACATCTCCTTGTCTCACTCCACGCTGCAGTTGGATCGGTTTCGAGTCCTGATCCTGGAGACGGACTGACATGGTGGCGTTTTTGTACAAACACTTTATCACCTCAATGTATCGATGGTCAATTTGGCACCGCTGGAGAGACTGTAGCACCGCCCAAGTCTCAATCGAATCGAAGGCCTTCTCATAGTCCACAAACGCCAAGCATAGTGGTTTGTTATACTCCTCGGACTTCTGTATAACTTGCCGCAGCGTATGAATGTGGTCTATGGTGCTAAAACCTTTTCGGAAGCCTGCTTGTTCGGGAGGCTGGAAGTCGTCAAACCTGCGAGCGAGACGATTCGTGATGACCCTAGAAAACAGCTTGTAGACATGGCTCAGGAGGGATATCGGTCTGTAGTTTTTCAGGAGGGTATTGTCACCTTTTTTGAAAAACAAAACCACCACGCTCCTGTGCCACGCCTTAGGCGTTTCGCCTTTAAGAATGACGGAATTAAATAGCTTCTGAAGCGCTTTAAGAACCGGTTTGCCACCCGCTTTCAGAAGCTCAGCCGTAATTCCATCATCTCCAGCCGCCTTATCGTTCTTGAGCTGTTTCAGGGCCATACCAATCTCGTACAGGCTGACGTCCGGGATATCGTCGGTGTAGTGTCGGGTTAGTCTGGCTCTAGGATCATTAGCCAGGCTTACAACAGGTGCGTGTGTTGATGTGTATAACTCTCCGTAGAATTTCTCGATCTCACCCAAAAGCTCGGGCTTGGAAGTGACGATCCTACCATCCCCAGTCTTCAGCTTCGCAAGTAGACTCTGTCCAACAGACAATTCTCGTGCGAACACTTTGGAGCCTTTGTTCCGCTCGATAGCCTCTTTAATACAATTTGTATTAAATTGGCGTATATCGCGAGTCAGAGACTTTGAGATCTGTCTGTTAAGGCATCTGATGCGCGAAGCGTCATCAGGGGATTTTAAGATCACCTCCCGTCTTTCTTCCATTAGCCGGCGGGTGGGACCGGAGATCTTCTTCTGTCTTTTTGAACGGAGGGTTTTGTAGAACTTAGACCCTTCCGTTTGGAGAGTTTCCACAAACCTGTTGTTGTAGTCGTCCACATCTACGCATTCACCGAGGCATTCGAAGCGGTTTTGTAGTTCGATCTGAAAGCTCTCGGGGTTTTGGAGTTGTGTTGACGCTGGACGGAGCGTAGACTTCATAAGTCGAGAGCGTTCGAGCCTAATGTTGAGGTTCAAGATGCTTCTAACAATACGGTGATCACTCCCGGTTTTTACCGCATGGATCACGGAGACATCGTTGAACACTTGCCTTCTCGTTGACATTATGAAGTCTATCTCGTTTTTGGTCTGACCATCGGGGCTGAGCCAGGTCCACTTGCGGTGCAATGGTTTCCTGAAAAAAGAATTCATCGCAAAGAGTCCTTCCCTTTCCATGAAATCCATTAGCATCTGACCTCTGGGATTCCGATTTCCAACTCCAAATTGCCCCACTTTCGTCTCGTCCGCCTCTCGCATGCCCAGTTTTGCGTTAAAGTCCCCCATGACAACGGTGTAGTGGGTTTTGGAGGAGTGTATGGCTCTACTGACGTCCTCATACATGGCCTCCACCTCATCGTCAGAGTGTTTAGACGTCGGGGCGTAGACCTGTATAACCTTTAACGAATATCGTTTTGTTATTTTCAGTACAAGGTACGCCACCCGAGTCGAAAGGCTCCCGACTTTAACCACGTTGTTCACGAGGGACTTGTGGACAATAAACCCGACACCACCCTGGGACAGCTGGTCGCCTTCCCGGAAATAGAGCAGGTTGCCAGACTTCAGGATTATCGAGTCCTCTCCCTCTCTTCGGACTTCAGATAACCCCACAATGTCCCAGCGCAACCGGCTCAGTTCTTCCTCCAGTTCGACAATCTTCTCATCGGTCCGTAGTGTGCGCGTGTTAAATGTTGCCAGGGCCAAAGGTCGTCGTTTGTGATGGTAGCCGGACCTCTGCCGGAGATTCTTAGCACCCCTTGCTCCGCCGTAACCGAGTCCGCTACCGTAGACTGGAATAGCGGAGCTGCCGGGGACTAGGGGCCTGGGCTGTATCGTGTGCATCATTGGGGGGGGTTGCCATAATCCCCACGCTTGGCAGGCGGGTTGGGGATCGCAGTGATTTGATATTACACAGGAGAAGCGCTGCTGCCCGCTTCCCTGGTGATTTCCCTTAGTCGCCTCTTACGACACCCACGGGAGGATATGGGTTGGTACAATTCTAGGCCCGGTACCACACGGGGACATATAACATAACATCTTGTTTTCCAGAAGGGTGAGGCAGAAGTAAATCGAACTGAAATGTGTTACACACACATTTCACCAGTAAACTTTAAATACCACGTAATAAGAAGCAAGCCTGCTACCATCAAACTGGCAGTAATCTAGGCTCCAGGCGGTTACTGAGAGATCCCAGAGGGAAAAGTTCAGTTTGAATTTGTCTTATCCGAGAGGCATTAGCGCTTTCGGCCACTAAAGCAACAAAACTGAAATCTCAACTAATATAGTTAATAAGCCTAGATAAGTGATTTTATAAATGAAAGCTAGTAGATTAGAGGTAACCCACATTATTAAACGTTACTCAAATATCTTATTTATTCATTTAACAGAGGTATGATAATAAATAAATAATAAATAAACATATAAGGACAAATGACACAGATTGAGCTAGCCCTAGAGTAAGTTCGAGACTTGTGTTATGGGATACTAACTCAACGATACTATATTTATAATAGATACATATATAGATAAACATCCAAGACCCAGGCCAATCAGGAAAAGATCGTTTTCCATCATGACCTACCCCCTAATCGGCGAACACATTTTTGTCAAATGATTGCGACTAGTTGGTATCAGTTGGGATCGTTCGGACAGCCCATTGGTCTGTTCGGTCCAAACGATCCCAACTAGTCGCAATCATTTGACAAAAATGTGTTCGCCGATTAGGGGGCAGGCCGGGGATCGAACCCGGGGCCTCCACGTCGCAGGCAGGCGTGTTGACTGCTGCGCCACGGAGGACATGCTGCCATGCTGTAAACCAAATTTCTAAAACGGTTTTGGTCTATGTTTTACCGACGTCTTGAATATACGCGTTTGCCAAATGTGCACAACGTGTACGCGCAATATTGTGCATAAAAGTTGTATTTCGCTTCCTTTTTTATACCGCGTACATCGAGGGACTGAAACAATTTGCCAGCTGCGGTGTTTCCGTCGGACTACAATTTAAGTGTCTTCAAGGCTAGAGTGAATAGGCTCTTAATAAACTAGTACACTTTACCATCAACGATTGCGTCACTGCTTACTATCAGTCGGGATTGTACTTAAGCGCTAGACTATATTTTTTTTTTCTGTAATCCATAAAGTTACTTATTTTATTTTTTATATCAATTTCATTAATTACATGGCTAATATTTACAAAATTTAAAAAGCTAAAAAAAAATATGTACAAGTATATAAAGGAGGAATTTAAAAAACTAGAGGGCATCAAAAAATTCATCCGCACCGCTGTCAACAGGAAACGTGCCCAAAAGGCTGGCAGCATTGCCACGTTGTATGGCGATGCTGATTCTTTGGCCAAAAAATAGCCCAGCCCTCTGGTCACGTGAAGAGTCGATTAAACGATTGGCGATCTCTCGAAATAATTGGTGTGCACTCGGACCCCATGGCCCTAGTGTTTCAACCCCAAACGGCTCGAACATATAGGTTCCAATGATACGACTAATATGGACTATAATTTATATTAAAAAAAAAAATTGCGCCCAAATGCACCAGGAAAGTACCAATATCATCATCATCATCATCAACAACCTTTTTATCGTCCCACTGCTGGGCACAGGTCTCCTCTCACACAGAGAAGGATTGAGCGTAATCACCACGCTTGCTCAATGCGGGTTGGCGATTTCAGACTTAAAGTCCAGGTTTCCTCAAGATGTTTTCCTTCACCTTCTGGCATTGGTGTCCAAGATATACTTAGAAAGTACATATAACTTTAGAAAAGTTACATTGGTACTTGCCTGTGCTGGAATCGAACCTGCGCACTCATAATTGAGACGCTGGTGTTTTAACCACTAGGCCACCACGACTACTAAAAACTAAATTGCGCCCAAATGCACCAGGAAAGCACCAATATGCTCATTTCAAATCTCCTCTACATATCTGGCAGCCGTCAAAGAACCGTTTTCTTTAATCATTAACAGCGTACAACTCTGTGAAGATAACCCAGCCCATACCATTGACCTTCCACCTATTGGCACCTTTTCTTCAAAACACGTTTGACGATAAGGTTCACCTGGTCGCCTATATGCGTACTATTCGTCTCAAATCAAATCGAATCATCTTTATTGTGAACTATAGGTATACGTCATATAACTTGCGTAAGTTAACTGTGCACCTCGCTCTATGACGTCATTCGGACGGTAGCGTTAGTAAAAAACGAGAATCATGTAAAATATAAATTATATATTTTTTTTATGTTAATAAAAGGTTGTTTTGATGATAAAGCGTCATAATACTAGGTCATTTTACTCATGCCGTTTTGCAATTATATTGATAGATATGGACTACATTCCAGCGAGGTGCATGGTTAGCTCGCGTGAGTTATAAACACAGGTCTTAAATAATGAAAATAAGTTCATCTATGTTCCGCCGTTGAGGCATCACTACATATTATAAAACAAAGTGACTTTCTCTTTCCCTATGTCCCTTTGTATGATTAAATCTTTAAAACTACGTAACGCATTTTGATGCGTTTTTTTTAAATAGATAGAGCAATTAAAGATTAAGGTTTATATTTATAATAGCATCCATTAAATTGTGGAAAAGTACTATTATTTTTAAGGTTTCCAATGTGATTTCTCACATGATAGAAGCAACATAAATATGTAACGAAGAAATGTAACCCATATATTATGATTTTAAAAGAGTGTCCATGGAGTTTCTTGCACGTTCTTCTCCATAGAGATCTACGCTTTGGAACGTGCAATTTAGCTTCACTTTTCTTGAACTGACCGACATTGACTATTCAAAAGTACCAAGTGATGGTTAAGGCGATTAGTAACGACGATGACCTTGCGCATCTGGGCGGGGCTAGGCAAAAAACCCCGCGCACCCCGCATCATATTTACGTGCACATTTCCTACTCGCTTGCTTCGAGCGCGGATGTCTCGCAACAAACGTAGAATGCCATACCATGTCTATAAAGTATATTATTCTGCCTAAAAAGTACCTAATATGTTATGTGGTATCAAAACTCATGCCCTAAAGTGAAACATATTAGGTAATTTCTTTTATTATGTTGTTTTCGATACTGCGTTGCAGGGATTTTTTTATTTAAAAAAGGGAAAACAAATATTAATTTATAAAAATGATTAATGCAAAATGGTAACCGGTTTATTCTTTTATTTATAGTTATTATTTAGCATTTAGCGTTTTTGGTATAATTCCCATTGATGGATTGGACTTAAAAAAAAATCCCAGAAACTCTATCATCTAAATAAAACTCACAGGTCAGACCAAAATAGATGCATATTGGAGACCCAGATCAGATGTCCGTCTGATGCGGCATACCTCAGCTACCGGGGATACGCATTGGAGGATCATTTAGAGCACTCAGTGTATGTCCGCAATGACATCTGTTGCCGGTGCCTCTGCCACCTCAAAGACCATCACTTCTCGTCCCTATGGCTGTTGGTTGACACTGGTGTCAACAAAATTGTTTACACTTGTGTCTACCGATCGCACAGCGGTGATCAGGAGACAACTCGATTATTTGACCACCTCAGTGAGGCTGCTGACAATGCCCTGCACCGGCACCCTGACGCACAGTTCGTCCTCCGGGGGACTTCAACACCTGCCATCATGACTGGCTTTTCCCCTACGAGAGGACCGACCACGCTGGGAGAGAGGCGCGACACTTCGCGCTTTCAATGGGTCTTTCCCAGCTGGTAGAACGAGCGATTAGGGTGCCTGATGTAGTTGGTCATACCGCCAATTGTCTGAACCTTCTGCTGACCACTGATCCGAACAGATGTATTGTAACAGTTTCCTCACCGTTGAGAACTTCAGACCACTGTCTGGTGAAGTCTATATCGTCCTTCTCCCCACCAGATCACGACTCTCGGGTTGGGATGAGATACGCCACTTCTTTGCATCTTATACTTGGCAGCAGGTCTGATTCTCTTCTGACAATCCGTGAGCTGTGCGGACGCTATAACCGATGTGGTTCCTTGTTATGGAGTATTTTATCCCCTTCAATGACGTGCCCGTCGGTGGCTCGGATCGCCCATGGTTCAATGCTAATTGTGTCAAAGGTGAACAGCGTAACCTGGGTTGACGCTCGTGACCGCGGAGCTCCGGATGAGAGCCTTTAATCGTGCTGCTAAGTCCTACAAAAAGGCGCTTAAGAAGGCTCGTTTCGACCGCATTACCCATATTATCAACAAGTTATCTGCGCTACCATTCGGTAGCAGATCTTTTTGGTCCCTTGCCAAATCGGTCGAGGCGAACTTCTGTCGGCCCACACTCCCTCCGCTGGGTCGGCCTGATGGAACACTGGCTCATACGGCAAGAGAGAAAGCAGGTCTCTTTGCATCTCTCTTTGCCCATAATTCGCGTCTTCATACTTGAAGTGCTACTCCACCTAATTTACCTCATTGCGGAACTTCAATGGCTGAGGTTAGCATTAGGAACAAGGAGGTTCTGAGAGTACTGTGTCATCTGGACGTGAATAAGGCTAATGGTCCAGATTGTATACCAGCGATTGTTCTTAAAGTATGTGCGCCCGGTGTCTCCTGTATTGACGCGCTTGTATCGGCTCTCGTTTAGGACTGGTATATTGACCAAGGCCTGAAAGCTCGCCAAAGTTCAGCCCGTGCCTAAAACGGGTAGTCGTAGTCGTGCCGATTATACCAACTATCGGCCGATTTCGATCACCTCCATACTTTGCAAAATTATGGAGCGTGTGTTGAAGTCGCGCCTCTTGGCACACTTTGAAGGTAACGATCTCCTCATTGACCGACAGTACGGGTTTCGCCGCAATCAGTCAACTGGGGACCTTCTAGTGCATGTGGGGCGAGGCCCTCGAGAGAAATGGGGAAGCGATTGCTGTCTCCCTTGATATCTCGAAGGCCTTCGATCGGGTATGGCACGCTGGCCTTTTGAGTAAGCTTTTACGGCATTTCCCCTAGCCTGACTGGCTGGGTAAAAGACTTCCTGATTGAACGGTCCCTCCGAGTTGTTGTCAACGGTTGCTCATCTGAGCCCATGCCGACTAATGCCGGTGTTCCTCAGGGGTCTGTTCTCTCTGCAACTCTGTTCTTGCTGCATATTAACGATCTGCTGATGCCCGGTATCTATGGGCATGCAGATGACAGCACAGTTGTGGAGAGATACCTGCCGGATGCTCGGGCTAGTAGGGAATCAATCCGGTTCGAAACAGAGGCTATGGTTGAGCGAACGAATGTTGCACTACAGGCAGTCTCCGAATGGGGCAAGGCCAATCTTGAAGCATTCAATACCGCCAAAACACAGGCGTGTCTTTTCACCGCCAAAAGGAGCCCGTTCACCTTGGCTCCTACTTTTCGAAATGGAGTGTACCGACCGCCTTCAACTTTTGGGAGTTGAGATTTCCTCGAACCTTAACTTTGGGCGGTTCATTGAGTCCAAGGCCAGGGTGGCTGCCAGCAAACTTGGCGTTATCGCAAAGGTCCGGCAGTACTTCACACCTGGGCAGCTTCTAATGTTGTACAAAGCACAAGTCCGTTCGTGTGTAGAGTACTGCAGCCACATTTGGGCTGGTGCTGCTAAGTGTCACCTGGCTACTTTGGATTCAGTGGAGAGGCGTGCGAAGAGGCTGATTGGTGACCCTGATTTAACTCGAGATGATCTCTAAAGCTTAGAGCACCGGCGTAGAGTATTTAGCCTTTCTATGTTCTATAGGATGCATTTTGAGGAGTGAGCGAGGGAATTGCATGATTTTATTCCCCATCTCCGTTCCACCATCAGACGACCCGTCGTACGGCGAGTTTCCACCCTTACGTTGTTAACACCACTACGATCCGGACAAAGCGTTTCGCTTCCTCTTTTATACCGCGTACATCGAGGGACTGGAACAATTTGCCAGCGGTGGTGTTTCCTTCACACTACAATTTGAGTGTCTTCAAGGCTAGAGTGAATAGGCTCTTAATAAACTAGCGCGCTTTACCATCAACAATCGTATCACTTTACCATCAGGCCGGACTGCGGTCAAGCGCTAATTTATAATTTAAAAAAGAAATGACCCGTATAAGAAGTTACCCTCTTGACGCCCTCTACACTATGCAATTAATCTTTTTAGAAAATTAAAAAAAAATCGTCTAAAATTTACTCAAAAAAACTCAAAAACATCGCATAAAGCGTCCAAGCGCGGCAATAAATACTAAGGGCTAATATTTACAATAAATACTAAGGGCTAATATTTACACTTACTCACAGATTTACACTGATCAGAATTTAGAAAATACTAATATTATAAATGGGAAAGTGAGTTTGTTTGTTT
The DNA here is from genome assembly GCA_017933935.1 of Sesamia nonagrioides. Taxonomy (NCBI): domain Eukaryota; kingdom Metazoa; phylum Arthropoda; class Insecta; order Lepidoptera; family Noctuidae; genus Sesamia; species Sesamia nonagrioides. The sequence goes on from JADWQK010001722.1 coordinate 15,127, forward strand.
GTTTGTTCCGCTTTCACGCCGTAACTACTGAACCGATTGCTTTGATATTTTATAGATGTAATGTTAGAAGTCCGGATTAAATGATAGGGTACTTTTTATCCCGGATAAATTTGATATTCCCGAAGGAATCTAAAAAGCGCGACATAACCGAATCATACTAATATTATAAATGGGAAAGTGTCATACTAATATTATAAATGGGAAAGTGAGTTTGTTTGTTTGTTTGTTCTGCTTTCACACTGTAACTACTGAACCGATTGCTTTGACATTTTGTAGACGTAAAATTAGAAATCCGGATTAAATGATAGGGTACTTCTTATCCCGAAAAAAAAAATGATGTTCCCGAAGGAAATTTGAAAAGCGCGATATAACCGAACTCCACGCGGGCGAAGCCGCGGGCGGAAAGCTAGTATCAAAATAAAACATCATATAAAATCACGTAAAGCGTCCCAGCGCGGCAATAAATGCAAACGTCCAATAATTATACACAAAATCCCTAAAAATACTTCGTTGCACTCGAAGTAAGTACCGGTGTGCGTTCGCGCAGCGGAATGTTGTTGAATTTAAAGATTTTAAATATGCAGATATTTAGTGTATGACGTCGTGTAATTGTGTATGGTAAAAAAAAATTTGTGCGTGCAGCCATTGTGGAGAAATTCACCAAAAACTGATTCCGCTGGGCGAACGTTGTCCTGGCGGAACTTTTTTTAATCCATTGACTTTAGAAAAAATAGATGTGTCCAAAAATTAGTGTGTATTTGTGTGTAATTGTGTATGTATGAATAAAATTTGTGCATGCATAGACTTCGGAGAAATTCAAGTTTCCGCTGCGCGAACGTTTGGCCATTAGCTAGTTTTCATATAAAGCGCTTACATAGAGAGCTGTAGATTTTTACATACGTTGTTTTGAATTTGTGCATATTTGTGTACAAAACAGATTTAGAAAAAATCGTAGGGCTAAAAAGATAAAAATATAAACGTAAAACACGCTTTTTAGGTCATAGTTCTTAAAGTATGCACTTTGGGGTCTAGATTTTCACGTTTATACAAACCTTGTAAGTGTCTGCAACATATTGCCAAATATCAATGATGTTCCTTTAGTAATTAAAGAGATATAGGACAATTTACCATGACAAAATCACTGTTTACAAAGCAGTCAAATATCACGACATTCTAAAGGAATTGCATGGTAAAATGTATGCCAATAATTAGTGTATTCATTCAACTATTCACATGCAAAATTTCATGTCATTAAATTCAGTAATTAAAGAAGAACAATTAAAATACTGACGAAGCATCGAAAACCTACATAACCCGACCAAGTTCGGATAGCTATAAAAAAGCGGCCGTGCCATATATCTTATGAACGTTCTTAACCTTCCAATATAGTATTTATTAATATGGCACAGTTGCGTACACAAGCGTTAGGAAAAATAAAACAATTGCATTTCTTGAATGAAAAATGTTTTTTTATAATAACGCCACTATCTACGACAAAAATAAATCTTCAATTAACAAGTACTTCTCTATTTAAATATCCGTGTACAAAAATATTTTTAATTACATATAATGCTTAATTATGTAATTATAATAACGTTAACAAACGCTTGCAACGGCAGCAATAGACTTAAATGTGTTTTACTAAAATAGGTTTAATAAACTATTATGAATATAAGGGTAAGACGTATAATATTTCGAGCTTCAATAAAAATTAAAATCACATCAGATAACTGGACTATTCAGTCGTATTATATTTGATCAACATTAAAAAAGTGCTTATAAACTAAAACATTTGTATAAAAAAGGTATTTTCAAGAAATATTTTAAATGAGTAGCAAATACAGTAAATAACCTCAACATTTCTAAGTATACCTAATATTTTCTAGTTCCAATAATAAAATTACAGATTAACAATCACAGATCAATAAAGTAGACTATTCAGTTGTTTAGGTTTGAGAGTCTGCCTAATATAAAAATAAATCAACATTTAAAAACAGTAGGTAGGTAGTACTTACTTGTGCTAATTATTTAATTTCCCTGAGGGGTCTATAGTAAGAATCCGGATCCGTGAAATATTCAATAGAAATTAGCTGTATGAATTTTATTTGCCTAAATTAATATATTTAAATTATATCTCAAGTCTCAAGCGCATACTTAAATAAAGTAACGTAACGTAAATAGTACCTACTTTGTCATAGTCAAATACATTTAAAAAAGTAGGTGTACAAAAATAAATGACCTGTATATTATATCGAAACAATTGTGTTATCACCTATACCAATTCAATACCGGTATTATACTGTAAATTTTGGAATGTTACCTAAATATATTGCACGGCCGCTTTTTTATAGCTATCCGAACTTGGTCGGGTTATGTAGGTTTTCGATGCTTCGTCAGTATTTTAATTGTTCTTCTTTAATTACTGAATTTAATGACATGAAATTTTGCATGTGAATAGTTGAATGAATACACTAATTATTGGCATACATTTTACCACGCAATTCGTTTAGAATGTCGTGATATTTGACTGCTTTGTAAACAGTGATTTTGTCATGGTAAATTGTCCTATATCTCTTTAATTACTAAAGGAACATCATTGATATTTGGCAATATGTTGCAGACACTTACAAGGTTTGTATAAACGTGAAAATCTAGACCCCAAAGTGCATACTTTAAGAACTATGACCTAAAAAGCGTGTTTTACGTTTATATTTTTATCTTTTTAGCCCTACGATTTTTTCTAAATCTGTTTTGTACACAAATATGCACAAATTCAAAACAACGTATGTAAAAATCTACAGCTCTCTATGTATGCGCTTTATATGAAAACTAGCTAATGGCCAAACGTTCGCGCAGCGGAAACTTGAATTTCTCCGAAGTCTATGCATGCACAAATTTTATTCATACATACACAATTACACACAAATACACACTAATTTTTGGACACATCTCTTTTTTTTAAAGTCAATGGATTAAAAAAAGTTCCGCCAGGACAACGTTCGCCCAGCGGAATCAGTTTTTGGTGAATTTCTCCACAACGGCTGCACGCAAAAATTTTTTTTTACCATACACAATTACACGACGTCATACACTAAATATCTGCATATTTAAAATCTTTAAATTCAGCAACATTCCGCTGCGCGAACGCACACTAAGTACCGAGTGTTACAGCTTCCCCTTCCCGCTCATCTATGAAGCTATACTTAGTTCGTAGTTGCGTAATTATTTATGTTAATTTAAATTTATTATGATTACTTTAAATTACTTGGGAGGATTTTAAAACCTTAGTTTATTCTAACTAAAATCACACTTGGAAGTACACTTCCGGTCTTTCGGCCATTAATTTATTAATTTTAGAATTATTGATGCAACTTCCGATTACCGCCAACTCTTAGTAAAAAATCCTACCGAGCATTAGTCTTCCCGCCCATCGGATATTTATTTATTGAATCAAGCATTGTTCAAATAAATAAATATAAACAACTTTCGATATTTTAGGTTAATCCAAATATCTGCACACAGTTATTGACAATTACTAGCGTTACTATTAACTTTTTCTTAATTTTATTCAATACCTGACTACTCGTTAGTATTTTGACTCAATGGTGTATAAACGCTACTGATGCCTGTACTGCTGATCATTAATTAAACAGACTTGTACTGGATCATACTACGTCGGTATTATTTTCCCCGCTTCTGAAGCATGTCTTTACATTAGTATCCTAGGGTGCGCGGAGCAAAAAGTGACACAGCCTCCTCTCACGAGCGCTGGCGCGAGACTGCCGGCCACCCGCGCCCGCGTCCCGCATAGAGCCCCTCTGAACCTCGTAAGGCTGAAACTCGTACGGACACCCATTTTTATTACTTTTCTTATTAAATATTTGATCAATTTTAAAATAGAACTATGATTCTATAGTTCTTACAGGTACACGTTACTGCGAGTAAGAATATTTTAAAAAGTCTAAGCGCTTTAAGAGAAATATCGATTTAAAAGTAAAAAAACGCCGTGTAGAAATATTTTTTTTTTGACGTAAATATAGGCCATATGGAAAATAATAAACAATAAATATGTTGTGCTTGAATCTATGATTATAATATATTTTTTTCAAAATTTTTGATCAAGGCATTCTGGAGAAATAAACTTTGAAAGATGAGCGTTTTTGGCCGCTCGAGGGTATCTATCCCCTTAATTTGAAATAAACGATTTTGATTTGATTGATTTGATTTGATTTAGTAAATAATTAATTTTTTTCCGCATTTGCAGTGAAACGCGGGCTGAACCCTACGAGATTTATCAAAATAATGTACTTAATATTGTACACATTGAAAAGGTCTACAAAAAAGTCCGCGATGGTATATAACTATCTCTTATGAATATCCCACAATAACATTTTTATGTCATTTACTTTTTACGAAAAATACCGGCTAATTTTCGAAGCGATTTTAACCAATACAGCATTAATCCTTATCCAATTTAATACTTTAAATACATTGTTGATTTAAAATAGATCTATATCGCCATTTACAGCATATGATTTAAATGCATATTTTAGAAGATATTACAGATTTTAAAATTACGGGGCATCGCGTTTACGGCGGTATTGACCGGCCGGGGCGGGCGGGAGCAGCGAGATGCTATTATTTTTTATACAACGTTCACAGTTTTCTGTAGCGTATTTAGTATCAGAATTGCACCCGTGCGAAACCGGGGCGGGTCGCTAGTATAATAATAAATACAAAACAGAAGTTAAAACACAATCAGTCACATTAGTCTAGATAATTAAAATCAACATGGATATGAAAATAGCACATATTGGATTTCTTTTGTCCATATTAGTCAAAACAATGTCTCCCATCGTGTGTGAATAAACAAAATCTAGGCTCATCGGAAAACATAATCCTAGACCAATCTTCATCTGCCCATCGGATGTGTTCTCGAGCAAACACATCGCAACCTGGCAACTCGATGTTCTCTGAGTAGTTTATTGCCGAAGAGTACTTAGAACCGCGGATAAAAATGTAGATAGTGCGTGAGAAAGATACACCTACTATTCCAGCAGTTCAGATCTGACTCTTTCCTTCTTGTACCATGGTGATAATTCGTGTTCATTCTTCAGGAGATAATGTTGGTGCACAAGATACTGTGACCAGCTCGATTTGAAACAAAAGCTAAAAATATTGTTTTATGAAAAATTTTATATTTTTCAAAATTCCGAACAAGCCACTTATCTGCTGATAACATAGATGTAATTTATATATGTATTTATAAATCTTTGTACATAATTTTGGGATATACTTATCGCGGTTTTTCTAAGTGACCGGTTATTTTTGCGGCCCAGTGTATTTTTGGTTGACCTTAACGGATCAGCTTCTGGTTATCATAAGCATCATGCAGTGATGCTGGCAAAGGAAGAGGCGGAGCGCGTGAGGGAGTGGGAATTACAACGCCCTTTTTTTGTTGTGTATGGGAAATCATAAAATGATTCACATGACACGTCCTTCCGCTCCGCCCAGAGCGGTAGAGGTCCTCCCGCTTTCTCGCGTCCGATCCAGATCCAGACCTTAGTTCGGAGCGATACTGCATGGCAGGCCGTCACCTCCTTCTGCGAAGCAGAGATACTGGCAAAGGAGGAGGCAAGGGAGCGGGAATCTCAGCGCCCTTGCGCCTCTAGCCACCGCAGGAGATGCCCTGGTCGGGAGACGAAGACCCGGTCACCGTTGACCTGAGCCTGATCCTTACTGGGGCGAGCTACCCACTGCTTGCCTCCCGTTAAGGATCAGCCTCGGTTAGACAGTGTGTTGTGTTTCACGCGCGCCTCAAAGAGATATCAGCACATCTTGACGGGGTCCACGATGACCGATGCCTGGGTCAGGGTTGGGGGTTGGTCAAAAGAGAAACGATGCCCTTGGCGCACAGGTAAGTGAAGGAACACGAGTGGGTTTTAGTCAGTAAAAGTCTGACACGCCGTTCCGTTCTACCCTGAGCGGGGGAGGTCATTTGATGATTTCCCATTGTGCTAGCGACGACTGGCAACCCCACCTCAAACTCACTATAAAAGGCGTTGCCTACCCGCTCGTGTCTCTCTTTCGACAATGGACACTCGGACTGGTAACTTCGTGCAAACTCAGTAAGACCTATATTTTCTATATTAATATTAAGAGCTGCTGGCTATTGCTTGACATATTGTTGTGTGCTCAGTGATTCTTATTGTGTTCCCATCTTATTAAATAAGTTCTGGTTGTAAATGTAATTCAAATGTATAATACACGAACATTGGAACGTCCTGACTTGTTTTTTTTAATAAATACCACCTCTGATAGCTAACATCAGAGTGGGATAAAGAACTACATCGCTCACATTCTCGTTATAAATCAAGGAACAGAATAAGTCACTTACAGCCATTACTATTATTGTACTTATGTGTGGGTACCTGTGTGATTACTGTGTGGATTGTCGTTAATTTGTTGTTTAGATCACAAAACGTAGACGTGATTGTAGTCGCAGTCATAACGGCAGTCGCGGTAATAACATACGTGGTGAATCGCGATTCGCTTCGCAATAGTCAGGGACGACGAAATAGTAAGTACAGTGAACGATCTCTAAATGAAAACTACACTATACCAGTGATGAAAAGACAAGACGAGGGCTTCACCCTGGCCAGTGCGTTCGTGAAACCGTTATAAAACTTTAGTGTCTAAATAAGTTACGATTGACATGTCGTGTGTAGTTAAGTCATGATAAATCGGTAACGGATAACCAGTAAATTTAAGTCATTATACCCTCAAAAGATTAATTATGCTCAAACGCTTCATGAGGTCGTAAGGATGTATTCATAAACGATGATTAAAGTTAAGTGACGTTTAAAAGTGAAAAATCTATTGTTAAACAGTCGCGAATCACTGGTCAAGTTTAAGTAACGTTTATGAATAAAGGGAATTAACATTACGCAGAGTATGAGTGTCGTGCAGTACTAGAGTTACATACGATAAAAGTAACCATATAATTATGTATAGATAATATTTGCATTGAATTCGTGATTTTTAATAATTTGCAGGGCTCTGAGTTGATAAATAATAAACACTACTCGGACATGAGAGGAAAGAGGCATTGTAGGGATAAGTGCCCCGGAAAGCGAGATGTTACTGACGATAAAAGTAACCATATAATTATGTATATTTGCATTGAGTTTGTGAAATTGATAAATAATAAACATTTACCGCAGTGTAACTATTGTAAAGACATGCTTCAGAAGCGGGTAAAATAATAACGTCGTAGTAAAAACGACGGAAACGGAAGTTAACAAGTATTGAATAAAACTAATAAAAAGCTAATAATAACGCTAGTAATTGTCAATAATTGTGTAGATATTTTGACCTAAAATAACGAAAGTAATTTATATTTACTTCTTTGGATAATGCTTGATTTAATAAATAAATATCCGATGGGCGGGAAGAGTAATACTCAGTACGATTTTTAAAGAGTTAGCGGTAATCGGAAGTTGCATCAATGATTCTAAATTTAATAAATTAATGGCCGAAAGGCCGGAAGCGTACTTCTAAGTGTGATTTTAGAATAAACTAAGCTTATAAAATCCTCCCAAGTAATTAAAAATAATAATAATAATCTGGGAGATTGTATCAATCACGCACTGGAAGGCTAAAGTGATAGAAGAAAAACACTATCCAGGCATGAGAGGAATGCGCTGATACAGTCACTGCCTAAGACTAAAGGAGTAAAGACTGGAACAGGCATTTGTTTGGCTCAAGGCGGTGTAAGAAACATAAATCACACAGCTATAAAGGAAATGCGGTGCGTGATTGTGATAATCTGTTGCCTACGTTGTTCCTAGGCTACCTAAGTCTAAAGGTATCTTGAGAACTTCTGTAAATAGCGAGATAAAGATAAAATCAAAATCAAAGGTCATTTATTCAAACTAGGCTGAGAATCGGCACTTTTTGAACGTCAATTTAGGGTTTTTATGTCAAATTATGGTTGTCATGATAGGCCAAACCATGGATAAGTGAAGACCTTAACTGATTTAGCCTAATCGAAAACTTTGAAACAGGTTCGTCAGCAAGGATCCCAAAGCACTAAGGAAGCCGAACCAGCTGGTACTTCGAGGGTGCCCGCCGCCACTCCAGACGAGGTTGGCGAGCGGCCGTTCGACGTGCTTCGGAGTGCTTCGGATAAGGATGCTGCTGGCTGCATGGAGAAGGCACAACTACGGATCAAGCGGGATCATCTTCTGGATCTGACGAGGACGTCAGAGTGTCAGGAGAGGCCGTGCTAGCGACGACTGGCAACCCCACCTCAAACTCACTATAAAAGGCGTTGCCTACCCGCTCGTGTCTCTTTTTCGACAACGGACACTCGGACTGGTAACTTCGTGCAAACTCAGTAAGACCTATATTTTCTATATTAATATTAAGAGCTGCTGGCTATTGCTTGACATATTGTTGTGTGCTCAGTGATTCTTATTGTGTTCCCATCTTATTAAATAAGTTCTGGTTGTAAATGTAATTCAAATGTATAATACACGAACATTGGAACGTCCTGACTTGTTTTTTTAATAAATACCACCTCTGATAGCTAACAATTGACACAAAAAAAAAAATCTCTCTCGCGTGTGCGGGCCCAGTGTGGGTTGTGGTAACATGTCCTCAAAGTTTTGCCATTAGGACACGCCGAATTCATAACGATGTTTCCTTCACCGTTTTTGAGAGCAGTGAAATTTACTCATCCGCATTGCGTCCGTGTTGTGGATTACAAATCATTCCTTCTCGAAGTTGGAGGCCTATTTCTTAGGAGAACTCTTAAAGCTGAAGTTTGCATCAGAACAAGATGAGAAGTTTGAACAAAACAAAAAAAAAAAAACTTGCATTATTTTCTCTTTGTAAGCGAAATGCAAGTATCTTCGAAGAAAGTGGTGCCGAAAGTACGATTTTAACATACCGGTTCAATTTGAATGTCAGTATAATAAAGTAAAGATGGTAGGAGGTTATTTGTGTAACAAATCATATTATGCACAAGGTGTATTCGTATTATTAACCTCTTGTTACATCATCATCATCAACCCTTTAATCGTCCCACTGCTGGGCACAGGTCTCCTCTCATACAGAGTAGGATTGAGCGTAATTACCACGCTTGCTCAATGCAGGTTGGCGATTTCAGACTTAAAGTCCAGGTTTCCTCAAGATGTTTTCCTTCACCTTCAGTCATGTTGTTACATAATTGAATTGAACTATTGTTTAGAAACGTATTCATCGATTCTTATTTGATCAAACTATTATTACGATTATCAATAATGCATTATAGAAATATTTTTGTCAGAATTATTATAATACTTATTATTCGAGGCGTAGGCAATCAAGTAACACATCATCCAGCATATGGTTACGCTGGATGACCCGCACCTGATCCGACGGTCATTGCGTTGACACGTTGACAGCAGGCACAAGCACCTAAAACAGAGAGAGCGTCCGACCACGGTACACATTCTAGTTACTTCCCCCTCTGTAGCCCCAAAATATGCGCGCATGACGTTATCGTTGATTGCCTGCGTCCATTTCATGCACCGGCAGCGGGAACCCTATCAGAGGCCGGTGGGTCTCGAGGTCTCAAGCAGTCCGGCTGGAGCCCTACCCGTCGGCGAGCAAGTGGTGGCGTCGTCGGCGAAGAGGAATACTCGTCGCTCGAGCTCAACGCAACTACCGCGGCCAGTATCGTCACAGCGTTCACAGTGGGGCTTTCTTCCTGGTGTTTGAAATAACACAATAAGGTTTAGGAAATCATTGCGTAATGCACACTAGCATTAATTTAATAATCTGCTCTTTAGAAGAGTTGAAAACTTTTATGATGATTCTATCATAAGGATAATAAGGGTCTAGGTTTAGGAACTACTTCTGTCCGGTTGACCCGGAACATCTATCTGTAGGCTATACAAATATTTGTTCCGTCCGAAAATCGAACCCGCGACACGCAGAGCAGCAGATCATCGCCCAGTCATTGCGTCAACGACATTGATAAAATATTAAACTAAGGTAGATAAGTCACTAGCGCACTGAAAATGAAGCGTACAAAAGGAGGTAAGTCCAGTATCCCGCTTTAGTCACTCTCGATACACTCGTAAAAACAAACGACAAACACTAACAGAGCAAACGACAAACACTAGCCATCTTTTTCTTCTCTATGCTTTAGATTGCGCCCCATCTCACTCACACTGTACCAACGTGTGAAATGTACGCAGAATAAAAAAATTGCATGTGTGTGCTGTTGCTCCGATCGGCACATTTATTTTGGTTAATTTGTTAGAGCATATCATATTTGTTTAATATTATATCAATGGTCAACGATAACATGACATAAGCAGCCTATATTGTTCCCACTGTTGGGACATAAGCCTCGCAGGACTCACTCAGGACTCAGGCAAAGATAAGGAAAGGTAAGCGCCATTTTACGTCCTTTTCTACTTTAGCTTACAAATCGAAACCTTAAGATACCTTGTGATTTTTTTTGGTAGACACTCAACCCACCTTTGCTCTCATGTCTAATTGGTTCAACAGTTTAATCACATTTTCAGATAAAGTTGAAATTGCAAAATTCGCTTCTTTCTCTTTCGTCACATTGTACATTGACCCTAAGTTGTTAGACCTGTCTACACAGCGAATCCGCTGGCACGAACCCATTGATTGCGCCATTGACCTATGATGGGCGTGAGACTCTAAATTAAATGTCATCTATTCAAATTAGGCTAACAATAATAACTTTTTGGACGTCAAAATTACAAAAGATAATTATTATTATTATTAATCATCATCATCATGATGATGATGATGATAGTCCCACACAAAAGGGCCGCCCTTCATCACTTCCTACTGATTTCGCTGGAATGAAGAGGAAAAAGCTCCACAGTAGACTAAGAAATAACAGCCCCAGTTCGGTAAATTAGGTTCAGCTGCGCTTGCCACCGTTGGTTTCTGGATAGACATCTTTACATATGAACACCGTTTTAAAAAAACTTTTTTCAGAATCGTCATAACTTCATTGCACGAAAAGTATTAAAAATAAAAGTAAATTATCATTAGTAAATTAAATTTAAAAATAATGAAATTATTAAATAATTATTAGTAAATTATTTTGTTTTTCCAATGAAACTATCGAATTTTTATTTTACAATTTAATCAGTAAAAATTAAATTGTTTAAAAGCAATAAAACAAAACGTGTCTTATTATTATTATTATTTTTTTTTTATTCGTTATAAAATATTATGATCCGATAATGTATCAATACTACAAAAATGGAAAATTTATTGAATATTTGTACCAAAAAGGTTTTTATTACATAATATTTGCCTTGTGCGTCCTATACAATAATAAGTTTTTTTTTTATTTATTATTTAAATTCTTATTAATAATTGATAAATAAAAAAATAATAAAATTAAAACTAAATTATGAATAAATTAAAGCTAAAAAGACATAAAATACAAACTAACTACAAATTAAATTTAAAGTATATAAAAAATTGAACCCAGATCGCTGCGATCACCGGGCAGGGTGCCCAAAAGGCTGGCCGCGTTCCCACGTTGAATCACCAAACTCAACCTTTGACCGAAATGCGCGCCAGCCCTCCGATCACCTGATACGTCAATTAATCGTGCGGAGATTTCTTTAAGACGCTGTGTATAGCAAACTTTTAGGTATTTGAGGGGGTGAAGCAGACGAAGTGGGACACGACTAGCCCCGCCCACTGCGGGGCGCGGGGCGCTCCGCGCGAGTACATCGATGCGTGAGGTGAGGCGTCGTGCATCGAGAAATACGCACGTTCTATTAAATCTATACCAACCATTCTCTATTCCATCTACATTTAGAACCGTAATTTCACAACCCAACCCCGAGGTACGGTTGGCTCTGTTCGTCACAGTCCCGGTTCGCATGAGACGAGCAGCAGGTTCGAATTCCACATCCGTTCACTTTACCTTGCGATTTTCGAAAATGTATATTTTATACATATTTTCATTTTTTATTATTTTTTTTTGTTTTCTTTTTTATTTTTATAATGCGCTTTGTCCGTTCTGCTTAAATTTTTTGTGTTATGTCCTTTTTTCATGAAACTGTTAGAAATATATCATTTCTAGAAATTACTATTTATAAACAGCTGTTTAGAGTAACTGTTAAAAAAAATGCATATTCGGATATTTAAAAAAATAAAAGATTTTTTTCTTCAAAACTGCAACTCTTATCGAAGTCGGGTTTGTACGAGTGCTTAGAATAACACAACACAAAAAGATTGAAATAGATGGAGGCACTTGGAGGAGGCCTATACTGAAATAATGCAACCATGAATAATGCAACAAAATGAAATCTAAATTTACTGTTTTGAACTATTATCAAATCAACTGTTATTTTTATTGTTTTTCTTTTCTATTCCATCTACATTTAGAACCGTAATTTCACAGCCCAACACCGAGGTACGGTTGGCTCTGTTCGTCACAGTCCCGGTTCGCATTAGACGAGCACCAGGATCGAATCCGACTTTACCTTGCGATTTTCGAAAATGTGTACTTTATACATATTTTCATTTTTTATTATTTTTTTTGTTTTCTTTTTTATTTTTATAATGCGCTTTGTCCGTTCTGCTTAAATTTTTTGTGTTATGTCCTTTTTTCATGAAACTGTTAGAAATATATCATTTCTAGAAATTGCTATTTATAAACAGCTGTTTAGAGTAACTGTTAAAAAAAATGCATTTTCGGATATTTAAAAAAATAAAAGATTTCTTCTTCAAAACTGCAACTCTTATCGAAATCGGGTTTGTACGAGTGAAATAGATGGAGGCACTTGGAGGAGGCCTATACTGTTTTGAACTATTATCAAATTAACTGTTATTTTTATTGTTTTTCTTTTTTAAATTATATTATGAACTAAGAAATTCATGGTTAAATAAAGGCTTATTATTATTATTTATTATTAATTTCTAGAAATTTGTAGAAAGAAAATTATAACGAATTGATTTTAAATATTAGTTTGCATTATAATTGTTACAAAAAGAATATATTTAAAAAGATGGAACAATTACCTACTACAAAAAATACAGAAAATCGGATAAATTAATAATAATTAAAAAAAAAAACAATTGCAAATAAGAAATCCAACAAAAAGCATACAACGTAAGGCTGGGGTTTGAACCCGAACACATACAGGTGAAGAAAAATGTGCCGCGAAAAAGTAAAAAGAATAATTACAGAAAAAAATCAAATAAAATATCGGCAAAAATACAACAGTAAATTAAAAAGCATTTATTTCAATTAAAATCTACAAAAAGCATATAATGTAAACCTGGGGTTTGAACCCGGGCAAAAACGAAATATGATTATTCATCAACAAACAGACACGTAAATATAATTATTTTCTGTGCGGGGTAAAGCAAAAAGTGACATAGGTCCGACAAGCACCACGCCTCAGCGGTCACTGTCGCTAAGCATAGAAGTGAAAGAGAAGGCAATGGACGCCGCGATGGAGCGACGTTTCGTTCACGTTATTTATCATTAAATACATTATTTATTTTAGAATATCTTAGTTAAATCGATAAGCAAAAACAATGGTTTCATTTACTATTATATTTTACATCGCTCTTCTCAATTTTATCAAGATTTGATGATTAATAATACAGTTACAACTGTTATAAATTCAATTTTAGGGGTTACTTTAGGATTTTTTTCTATCGAGAAAATTAATTCAAAACGTGTTTTGAAAACAATGGTTTCCTGCTACATATAATCAAGATTAACATATAAATTTTTGGCTGCTCTGAAATGTATACATTTGGCTAAAAAATTGTTTTAAGAAGCCTATTTTTACTGAACACAGCGCCTTAAAAAATTGTCGAGCCTCTGCACCCCAGGGCCATAGAATAAAGAGGGGAAGTAGGTTATCTGCGACCCAATCCGCGATTTAATTGCCTACTGTCTTAGGGTTGACGACTGTCCGCGCTTCGTCGGTTACGGTTGTCGCCCAAACCGCTAACAAATATTTATAGACTAAGAGCTTATGTTTAAATTATTTGCTTAGTATTTAGTTTACATATACTAGTCAGTTTTTTTTTTGTAATTTTTATTTTTAGTTTTGTACACATAAAGAACCATATTTATTTTTATTTTTAATTAATACAAATATAAATAATACAAACATAACATCTATTGAATCACACATTTAATACAAAATTACAAATTAGCTACAGAAAAATACCTACTTTCTTCGGTTTCGACTATTACGAAACGCGTTGTTATTAAACTTTAATGTGTAATATATCCGTATCCTTGTAAATAACTTTTAGAAATATAATTTGAAAAATATAAGTCTTTTATTTGTTCATAAATAGACATACCAACTTTGCAGTTTATGTGATCATTTTTTAAAAGCTAATGTGCCGAAAAGCCGTGACGCGCGAACCTCGTTCCGTGCTAGCCGCGACTAGCGCAGTCATAGGCACTCTAATATTGTGTTTAGGTGTGCGTGCGGCGACGCATAGATACTATGGCGCAAACATACAAGCCGCGCGCGGTCCGTTTGTATGAAGATAACGTACTTCCCTCTCTTTATTCTATGCCAGGGCCCTAGGGTCTCCACAGCGAAAGGCACAAATATGTAGGGCTCAGATAACGCTGCATATTTGCGCCTCTTTATGATCTCCGCAGCTGCTGCAGCAGCTCCGGCTCTGCGGGAAAAAAAATCTATAAGATCTACAAAAATTGTATGAGTATCAGCTTTTGGTACCAAATTTAACGAAAAATTAATTGTTTTCCGTAAATTTTACTTCTCACTTTACTTTTAAAATTACTTCTCACTTTAAGAGCACCATTTGAGAAAAAAAAAATATACCAGAAATACTTTTTAGTTGTGAACAGTACTTGTTCAATGGTACCTTTGAACAGTGATTCAGCATTTCGGCAGCGGACGCGCGGCCTACTTCAAATATTGTTGAAATTGTAGATTTCACGTATAGAATACCAAGACGTTTGTACATTTGTGTGTGTTGGGAAAAAGTAGTATATAAGCTGTAATATTGTGTAAATAAATCAGATTAGAATTTATTCTGGTCTCATTACCCCTCACTGTGGCCAAGACACCCTTAGCCATCTTTGATCAGTCCTGTGAGTCTGCTGGACTGGCAGTGAGTTTACCCTTCACCATTACCTGGAAATCCTACCTACTATCCGTCTGTTACCTTAGGTCTCTTGGTGCAGACATCCCGCACTTATTTATATATTTATTTATTACGAACTATATGGTAGGTCAGGGCTGTAGGGCTTATAGGACTTAGGGTCGTAGGACTGTAGGGTTTATAGGTCTTAGTTTAGGTTCTGTTAACTTGCCATATAGGCGCATGTACTGCCGCTATTAAGGGTGGTCGTACAGTACTGGACGCTGACGACAACATAGTTGGGAAAAGACCTGCAAGCAAACGACGTAATTTGTTTACTTTAAATTTTACCCGTACCTAATTGTGGTTTGAAAACCAAACAACTGAACCGATTTCTATAAAATTTTCTATGGGACCAAAATGAAAGTACGAGCATAGCTAGAGATTTACAACTTGAATTCAGTCTCTAGGTTCTAATTAATTGTTGCATAAGTATGAGTGGGTAGTAGTTTTTCTATGTTAAATAAAGTCTTCATCATCAGCAGACCTTCATTTTAACCCACATGGTCATTTTAGTCCAAACACAACTACTCTAAATCGTTGAGGAGTTCTCTGAAATGACCTTTGTCTTCGTCATCAGAGCCCTAATGATAGTCACAATTCATTTAGGTGTAAAGTTCTTATCAATACAAATTAATCAATCACAAACACAAGGTAGTTGCTGAGAATCGTTGAGGAGTGCCCTCCACTGTCTCCCGGCTCCATCATCAGATCTACTCCAAATCTTTATGAAATTGTAGTGCTTTAGAATACTTAAAGAAAAAACTTAGAAATGCACTAGTCGCCTCTAGGATGTTTGAAAGTTTCCCTTCATTTCCCTCATCTTCCATCATCAAATACTGATTTTATTATTATGAACGCTATACCTACCTTGAAGATATCTTGATATGAGGGAGGGCTGGAATAATTGACTACATGAAATGCCACCTAGGCTGAATGGTGCTCTTTATTTGACTTTTAACAACATAATTTGAACCGGATATTTATCAAAGCTAAGATTTCTGAAGATAGAGGGGCAGAAATGTCGCTGCAACAAGACGGCGCACCGCATCATTACTGTCGGGCAGTTCGAGGACATTTGAATGAGCGCTTCCCTAACCGGTGGATTGGTCGAGGCGGGCCTATTGCTTGGCCAACCCCGCCGCCTGACCCTAATTCAATAAACTTTTTTGTTTGGGGACATACAATATGTAAAGAAAACCCTTTCCGATCCGTAAAGGTATTGTTAGGTATCCATAACTGATTGCCTGGAACTGGGCTAAACTTAAAAAATACCCCCTAAAAAATAAATATTATTTCGCAAAATGAGCTGACTCACATGGCAATAAAAGCGCGGGCGACGGGGGGCAGGGTACGCGGTCAAACAAATGCCGACACTATTTTACATTCATTCATACAAGGTATTTGGTGTTGCCACTTTTTAAAAATTTACCTTTTTAAATATTCGGGAAGTTCGAATTAATTCGCGGAAAAAAAAGATTATTCCAAAATTCAGTACCTACTATTGTTAATTAGACATGACAGACACATGTACATACTTGCTTAGTTCATAATATGTAGGTATATGTTGCCAACTGAATTTGGTATAAAATTATTCATTCATAGCCCATGTTATCATGTTATTACTCGGCCATAACTTATTTTAATTTCAAGCAGCAACCCTCGTGCGTCTAGTTTCTCATTATCCTTTTCGACTCCACCCATTTTTCATTGAACGCCAGTGGATCCTCAAGGACTGCACCACCGGCACTGCATCAGCGACGTCGGCGACAGGTCTGTTGGCCTTGTATGAGTTTTGTCGATATCGAGAGCGTTTGACTCATCGATTGGCCCGCTGCTGCAAGGTTGTAAGAACTCTCAACCAGTGACAGCGTCAAACGCGTTCGATATCGACGATCGAGTCTCGTAATGAAAACTCATACTAGGCATACTGAAGTTTAATATTTACCGTCTGTCCTTTTTTTTAATGAAACAGAAACAAAATGATGCATTGAATAGAAATTAAGTTTAGTTTGTGAGCAAGGGAATGCGGGCCAGATCTCTAATAGCGTAACACACTACATATTACTATCAATTTGAATCATATTGCTAGTCCATTGCTCCATAGACTGAAAATGTGTCTGCTCAACAACATAAATAACGCAATGAATGTTGTTGAATTGTCAAATGAAACTCTGCTACTTATGGTGTGTTTCGCAATTACCCTGCAGTTTCTGCTTGTCAGAACGATAATACATATACATACTTATCTTATTTCTTACAGTATCTGTTATTATTTTGTTCCTTGAGCTGGTTATAGGTACTTTCATTATGTTCGAAAAGGCTTTCCAAATTCAAATTATTAAATTCCAGAGAATATCGATCGTATAAACTTTATGGTATAGGTACTCACGTTTAGTATCCGGGTTATAAATCGAAAACTTGCGCCAAATCGAAATAGGAAGTGCATTAACTGTTGTTGCATTAATTGCATGTAACTTCGCAAATCAAAGAAAAATATTAAGTACTAGCTTTCCGCCCGCGGCTTCGCCCGCGTGGAGTTCGGTTATATCGCGCTTTTCAAATTTCCCTCGGGAACATCCATTTTTTTCGGGATAAAAGGTAGCCTATGTTCTTTCTCAGGGTCTAAAGATTGTCTGTGCCAAATTTCATCAAAATCGATTGAGAGGTTTAGGCGGGAAAGCGTAACAGACAGACAGACAGATAGACAGACAGACAGAGTTACTTTCGCATTTATAATATTAGTATGGATTAATCCAAACTAAGTATGTGATTTCAGGTAGACATGAATTATCGCCGAGCAGAAAAAAAAATCAAAATCGATATCAATTTTAGCGCGCACTCGAAAAGCAATTCAGGCAACGCAGAGTTCACCATATGAAGCAAGTGAGCGTTGAACGCCATTTATATATATATACGTGGGTGTGTTTATGTAATTTTGAATATTATACGAAAAAACGACGCGAGAAGACGGTGATGCGACATTGTCAAATCGTTTGCCTAAACATACACCGCGCTCTTTGACGATATGTTTAAATTACTTTTTATAAAACATTGAATTAAATATTCTAGAAACTAGAACTCCCCCGTTTCTAAATTTGTCAAATATGTAAACTACTTACAATGGCCGCTAGAAATTGTCTATAATTTAGTGATGTGGTGATATGAAGTAATATAAAGTTTGTTGCTATCGGTGCCAATATTATATTATATGTAATTAATATTACATGGATGATTTTTTGGGGTTAAGCTAATGGGTACCTTCCCCAATAAAAGACATGCAAGCGTTGATATAGTTTAATATTTTATCAATGCATGCAAGTCAAAATTCTGAAAGATTTAATAATATTCCTATTTGTATCATCATCATCATCATCAACCTTTTATCATACCACTGTTGGGCACAGGTCTCCTCTCATACAGAGAAGGATTGAGCGTAATCACCACGCTTGCTCAATGCGGGCTGGCGATTTCAGACTTATAAAGTCCAGGTTTCCTTAAGATGTTTTCCTTCACCTTCAGTCTATTTGTATACTCAATGCGTATTTCGACAAGTAACATTTAATGTTTGTTTTCATCTAATTAGTCCGGAATTTGTATGATGGCTTAAATTATAATCATATTTTCTTTGGATATTATTTGAGTTTAAATTCTCAGAGACATTCAATTGATTGTCAACAGTTGGCATTACGTAAGTTCGAAACCACGCCACGCCATTTTGTTTTTGAAAGTATTCATTACGAGATGTAACACTTGTAACTAATTTAATATACTATATGTAAAAAACTTTTTAAAAATACATAACACTTTTTAAAAATTTACCAAATTTAAATAAAAGATTATTTCTAAATTCATAAGTGTTGTTACTATGATGATTATGTAAAATTTCATATTTTATTTTTGTTATGTTATGTGTATTACATAACCTTTATTATCCTTATGGGTCGGACGGGGTTTTCTTTACATATTGTATAAGGTAATGTATAAACCTTGAGAGGTCCCCATATAACCTATAGATTTACAATACTATTTAATAAGGAAAAAACTGGTGCATCTTTATTTAATAGAACGCGGGCTTGTTCAATATGTCTTTTTATTCTATCACTTTCTAATTAAAATAATATTTTTACGTTACAACTAAATTTTGATAAGAAATCAATATACGTATCGTAAAAGTGTGATGCATTGCTATAAATACGCTGTCATTTATGTCAATAGCAGAGTCTCACGGGGTTAACTTCAATATCAATAGGTTGTCTTTTCGATAAAGGAGCTTTTTATATTCCTTTTGAACTCCTTTGTAAAAAAGGCGATGTTATGCTTGTCAATCAATTTATATTCTTTAGCAACTGAGTCGATGTCGATTATTCTGCCAGTATCATATGGAGACAACTACACAGCGACGTTAGCCGCCGAAAGGAGATGTTTCAGAAATGTATGGAGCCTAGGCCAGCACATTGTCCACTTAATGCTAGGTATAGTTACGCTATAGTTAACTGTTTTTAATGTTAATTTCCTATATTTTGGCTTAGTTTTAATACGGATTCAATTTAACTCGGCCAAGGAGTGCAACACAACTACTTATAAATGTGGTGGTCAGCAATAAGCGAAATAAGTATTTTGACAGTGACATTTGACTGACGTGTCATCTATCTAAGACTATCGTATCTATATTATCTAGCATATGACTATGAAAAAAAAAACAAAACATGAATTCCTAACATATGGCCCAAATAAACACAATCAACTCAAATCAACACTCGACACGAACACAACGGTAAATAGAACTGTCAAAGTCGCCAATCAAACGTCATAAAAAGTGTCATGGGTACCTTAATGAAGGGTTATCTCACTAAAATACGTTTCAAATAATTTATTATATATACTTGTATTTTTATTCAAATTAATTTAGTAGTATTTTTATGAAGATCTTCTATTTTTTTCCTTTTTATCTATATAGCGTACATAGTAGTGGCCCAATATGAAACACCTCCTTTGCACGACTTGCATTTCAAGCCGCAAAAGACAAAAAAAGACGAACGGTTTAACATTTTGTAAAAAATATAAATCCATTCCTTTTATTGATAAATATAAAAGAATATAAGAGACCGCATTTACGCTTTCGAGATGTGGTGCTGGAGAAAGGTAAATTGCTTAAAATTCCTTGGACAACATTCCGCACAAATCAGTCAATGCTTCGAGAGCTGGGTGTCACTCTCATCTGACTCGTCAACGTGTCACTCTCCTCTGTCTGCCTT
This sequence comes from Sesamia nonagrioides, assembly GCA_017933935.1. NCBI lineage: Eukaryota > Metazoa > Arthropoda > Insecta > Lepidoptera > Noctuidae > Sesamia > Sesamia nonagrioides. Next base: position 35,586 of record JADWQK010001722.1, read on the forward strand.
AGAAGAATTTTGAAATATTTTGGCCATATTGCCAGAAAAGATAAAGACAACCTCAAACATTTGCTGGTTACTGAGAAGGTGGATGGACGACGTTCTAGAGGTCGATGTCCAATAAGGTGGACTGACCAAATTCGTTCATCTCTGGACACCGGCCTGCATGATGTTATACTCGCTGCTAGGGGTCGTAACAAATGGCGAACAATCATAAAGCATAAGATAATTTCACAGGGACATCAGGACCCTCAGTAATGAGGAGAGTGAGGAGGAGGAGATAAAAAAATACATGAAGGTACAGAGACGCGCACAAGCTGTAAAAATAAGTGTATACGTGGTGTACAAACGACAGCACATCAAGCTACTACAAGCTGTCAGATTTCTTTATTAGATTTTCAACTTTATCACTAAAGCATTAAGGCTCAAGCTTGATTGACAATGTTTGACAGTTTCGAGTAGCTTGACTTGCTGTCGTCCGTACCTATCATATGTATTTAGTGCATATTTATTCAGTGACACGCAAATATCGCGTTCGATTCCCATGTATGTTCAATGTATTGATTTTGCGAAATGCCATACAGTTTTATTAAGTCGCCAGTTGAGCTTCTTTCTTTTCATTGTTACGTGTTTATTTTTTTAAGTATTTTTAGTCAAGTAAGTATTTGTCATTTTATCAATGACAATGACAATTTCTCAAATAAACGTTTATAACACTAAGTATTTTATAATTAATGGAAGGTATTCGATAAAAGGTTAATAAAAGTTGAAGCTATAAATAATAGAATATTGATTGAAGCATAGTCTGCGAGATAGAACTAAATTAATTTCTGGGAGTAACTACTGACTAAATTAGATGCGAATGTGGGATTAAGCGTAAACTAATTCAAACTTCCTCGTGTTTGCGCCTCCCTTGTACCTACATTCAACGAAGGAGTCCAATAACTCGTCATATACAATTTATGTAAGTAGGTACTATATGTATATAGTTTATACAGGATGTCTCAGAACTTAACGTCAAACCGAAACGGGGTTGACAGGATAGACGTTTGATACAGGAAATACAAAGAAAAAAACCAGGACAAGTGCTACGAGGATATGAGCTATCTTTAAAAAAAAAATTGTGTTTTTAGTATTTGTTGTTGTTGTAACGTGAACAAACATGGAAAATCAGAAAAAAATAAATCCCGTGCAGTTTGGAAATTATGGCCATTAAAGAACACTCTAGATTTTTGTTCAAATTGTAACTATTTTTTGTTTAAAAATGTTCCAATTGCTTACCATCAGCCTCAACACATGCCGTACATCTTCTTTAAAAAGATCTACTATTCGCCAGGTATTCGCCAAGCCAGATTCGTCGTGTTCCGGCATGATGTCTGGTGAAGCCGTACGGAGGACGGGTCTGAGCAATTGTGTTGCGATTTGTGCCGGGTACGATACGCCAAATGTTGTTGTGTCGGAAGTTTGGTCGTGGAGGGTCTCCAGATCAATCTCCCTCTGGGTTTAACATTGCATCACCTCGCTCAACTGCCGTCTTCCTTCCTATTCACTTAGTTGTTTGAGTGAATGGGCTTATTAAACTAGCGCGCTTTACCATCAACGATTGCATCACTGCTTACCATCAGGCGGGATTACGATCAAGCACTAGTTTATAATTATTAAAATATCCTCCAAAGTTGATGTTCTCAGCAACTTGAAAAATTCGTTAACACAGCTCGGCTACGCCCTTAATGGGCTTTGTCACATTTATTGTGATAAAAGTGTTATTCAGGTAGGGAATCTGAATTTTATTCCAATAAACATATATTAAACTAAGTCAAGATTTTTCATTGTTTTATTAAATTTACTTACTTTTGTTGACTTTCGTAAAAGTGGTACTCATGGAAAACATGTCCATTATCTCTCTCTCTTATCATTTTTCCATAAAATTAAACACCTACCAAAAGCTTAAAAAATATTTAAATAGAATAAAATGGGTTAATAAAAATCTGGTTACTTGAGGTATTTATTTTTTACTCATTTTTTTTAGTATGTGTCTAATCTGTTCAAATATGTCATGTGCAAATTTAAGAACCATCATAATTTTAGTATGACTGTGTGATAATAGATGGCGTTTGATAAAAACGTCATCATTGTGAATCGCGGTGGCGAGATTCTCCAGCGAGGGATGACCACCCCTGTATTTATTATAATAAATCGTATTACTTTGGAGTCTGGTTTTTTATTTGAAGAGAGATATTTTTGGGACGTTGTACAAGTGGTCCTTCGAAACCGGATAAAGGACTGGTGTGCATTGTCATTGCTGTGGAGGAGTCAGGTTGAAAGGTCAACCTGCTGCGAGTGGAACGTCAGCTCGATCAGGGGTGAGGAGCAGCATCGGAGGATCGTATATGGTTGGCGCGCAAGCGTGTATGTACAAAGTAGTACACAGCGGTCAGTGCTGGTGCAGTTCGTGTTGGCGAGAGCAGCAGGTGCGGTGAGGGGAGAGAGCAGCCCTCAGCCCGCATATCATCACGGCGATCTATGTAAAAGTGAGTGACAGTGAAGTGATACGAAGATAAAACTGTGAGTACTTTAAAATATATAACAGCAAAATTTAACCTTATTGACTTAGAAAATTTGGATTAACATTTGGACTTAGAAATTTTAACGTGTGTATGGACTTAGAATATTTTCTACAAAAAGTGAACTACGGGGAACCTATGCCCAATTTTGCAGCGAAGTGAATTAATTTCAAAGACTTGTGATTTTTCGTGTTGTTTACGAAGTTAGCATAGCGTGCCACAACTCATAGGCTTAATTCAACATGGAAGCTTTGAGTAATTTACAGTTTAATTTATATTCTACTATCAGTAAAGCAAGGTCCAACTTTAAGAAATCACCAAAGGAGCGAGTAACCAGTTCATACATAGAAACTAGATTAGAAAGTTTAGATGGTAACTGGTTAGCGTTTTCTGAAACACATTTAAAAATTGTATCTTCAGTTAAGTCCAGTGAATTTGAAAGGTCTGATTATAATATAAAAAATGTATATGAGACCACGGAAGAATTATTTACTGATTATAAAACAGAGTTGAAGGAAGCATTGAAGAAAATTGAACGTTCTGATAGTTTAGGTAAAGGGCTTGAATCTTCTGCAAAGGTTTCTAAACAGATATGTTCTATAAAATTACCAAAGATTGAGTTGCCTATGTTTACCGGAAGTTATTCTGAGTGGATTAGTTTTAGAGATTTATTCAAATCATTAATACATAATAATGGCCAACTAGACGATGTTCAGAAATTGCATTATCTGAAATCGCATCTGTCTGGAGAAGCTGAAGGTCTCTTACGGCACATTCCTATTACTAGCAGTAATTATGCAACCTGTTGGACTAAATTAGAGAAACGATATAATAATAAAAAATATTTAGCAAATTGTATCATTAAACGTTTTATGAGTCAGAAAAATATTGTAGCTGAATCCTCCAATGCAATTAAGGAACTATTAGACACTTCTAACGAATGTTTACATGCTTTGGAGAATTTAGGCATCATGGTTGAGCATTGGGATATTATAGTCATTTATGTATTGAGCTTAAAGCTAGACACTGAGTCACGTAAACAATGGGAAATGATAATTAGTGATTGTTCAGAGGACTTGCCAACAATGAATCAGTTCAAATCTTTCCTTGAACAAAGATTTAGATCTTTGGAATTCTTAGACAACAAGGGTCCACGTCATCAGTATAATCGTAATGTACCAGTCAAATCGCTCCATGTGTCAACTATATTATGTATCTGTTGTCAAGATAATCACAAGCTTGCTTATTGTAAAAAGTTCGCCGGTCTCGATATAGATAAGCGTCGTAATTTTGTCCAAACAAATGGTTTATGCTACAACTGTTTAGGGGCAAATCACTCCGTATATACATGCCGCCAGTCCACTAGATGCCATATATGCAAAAGAAAGCATCATAGTCTTCTTCATCTCAAGAATATCTCTAAATCAGTTGATGATAGTAACAAAACTGATCATGTGCCAGAAATCAGCGTCTCTGCTGATCACAGTTCAATCCAGAGTAATTCCACTAATGTTGTAAGTTGTTTTGCTAATAATCACAGCCAAACATTATTGGCTACTGCGCTTATTGAAGCGGAATCAAAGGGCGGTACTGCTGTAGTATTAAGATCCCTGTTAGACCAGGGATCTCAGGCTTCTTTTGTGACGGAGTCCGCAGTACAGCTTTTAGGTCTCAAAAGAATTAAAACCAACGGTTCACTTTTAGGTATAGGTGGTGATCAAGGCCAATCGATGATTTCATTAAACTCGATGGTTCTCATTAAGATTAAATCACGCATTGAACCTAGTTTTATTATCACGGTTAAGGCTTATGTTTTAAAGAAACTAACGGCTATTTTACCGGAAAGGAAGGTTAGGGCAAATGTTGTAACCACAATCTCGTCTTTGGCTTTAGCAGATCCTTCGTTTGATACTCCGAACAAGATTGATTTGCTTTTAGGTGCCGAAGTTTATGGCCAGATTTTGTTAGAAGGTTTAGTCAGAGGTTCACCTGGTCAGCTCATAGCACAAAATACTAGACTAGGATGGATCTTATCTGGTCAAGTAGGTAAAATCAACCAAAGCGAGACATGCCACAATACTGTAATCACATTGCATTCTACTCATACAGATGAGAATGTACTCCTTAAAAAATTCTGGGAACTGGAATCTGAACCCGTAGACGTTTGCAATAAGGCTTATTTGACCCCAGAAGAACAGAAGTGCGAAGAGATATTTAAGGCCACAACTAAATGTGACGAATCAGGTCGCTATATTGTCTATATGCCTTTTAGATCAAGCGATCCTGCTTGTAAATATGGCGAATCGAAAAACATAGCTCTTAAACGATTTTTAACCTTAGAAAAGCGATTTCTAAGTAATCCCGAGTTCAAGGCTCAATATTCAGCTGTCCTAAACGAGTATATAGCTCTTAATCATATGGATATAGTACAGGATAGGGACAAAGAAGGCTCTGTGTACTTACCTCATCACGCCGTCATCCGTAACGACAAAAGTACAACGAAGGTGCGCATCGTATTTGATGCATCATGTGTAGGTAGCAACGGGGTATCTCTTAATCACGATCTAATGGTGGGGCCTACTTTGCAACCTGAGCTACGTCATATTATCATGCGTTGGCGTTGTGAACCTATCTGTCTAGTGGCGGACATCGTCAAGATGTACAGACAGATTAAGGTATGCGACGATCATACAGATTTTCAGCGTATACTATGGCGTGAAAATCCAGACGACGAAATTCAAGTGTTACGTCATTTACGAGTGGCGTTTGGGTTATCTTCTGCTCCTTACCTAGCTGTAAGATCATTGCAGCAATTAGCTCGTGACGAAGGCGCTGAATTTCCTTTAGCGAAGAACCGTGTTATTTCCGACTTCTATATGGATGACTTGATAACGGGATGTCAAACCGTAGAGCAAGGAGTAGAAATATATAAGCAGATGTCAGAGTTGCTTAAACGTGGAGGTTTCCAGCTCCAAAAGTGGGCTACTAACAACAAAAGGTTATCAAGATTAATTGAAGACGATGAGCAAATGTCGCCAAGACAAGGGAACCTGGAACTTAAATCAGACGCCTTTTCAAAAATATTAGGTTTAACGTGGGACAGAGACAATGACGAATTTGTATATACAATTCAACTTAAGGATCCAGATTTGCCAGTGACAAAACGTAAGGTTATTTCAGACATAGCGCGACTATTCGATCCCCTTGGTTGGTTAGCACCGGTAATCATCACCGCTAAGGTGTTTATTCAACGAATATGGATGACTGGAATCGAATGGGATGCAGAACTCCCTGCACCACTGTTAACAGAGTGGCTCGACTTTCGAAAGAGTCTTTATAACCTTACTAAGTTTCATTTACCTCGTTGGATCAACTCTAACAATAAAGACAAGGTTTTAGAATTGCATGGCTTTTCTGATGCATCCAATGTGGCATACGCCGCAGTAGTATACGTCCGCATCATTGATACAGAAGGACATATTCACACAAGTTTGGTAACTTCAAAAACCAAGGTTGCTCCTGTTAAACAGGTATCCATCCCGCGATTAGAGCTTTGTGGAGCTGTTTTAGTAGCGAAGCTTCTTCAGGAAGTCTCCTCAACTCTGGAAATTTCCAAACAGCATTTGTATGCGTGGACAGACTCATCCGTCGTATTAGCGTGGTTAAGCAGCCACCCTAGTCGATGGAAAACATTTATAGCAAATCGTGTTTCCGAAATACTTACCATTATGGATAGAAGTCAGTGGTCACATGTGTCGTCGTCGGAAAATCCAGCCGATTGTGCATCTCGGGGTGTAAGTCCTTCTGAGTGTAACGATATGCAACTATGGAAAAGAGGCCCAGTATGGTTACAGAATGAAAAAATAGACTATAATAAAGGAAATATACAAGTAACTACGCTAGAGGAACGAAAGATAAAAATTAAATGTCATGCAACTATTGCAGAAGGTGATGATAGTCTATTTAGTAGATTTTCTAAGTTCGGTCGGCTAATAAGAGTCGTAGCGTACTGTAGAAGATTTTTACGGATGAAGGAAATAGAACCTAATAGAAGTAAAATAACTACTTGGCTAACTACAAGGGAATTAAATGAAGCTGTACTTGCCTGTATTAAACTCTGTCAAATCCAGTCCTTTAGCAATGAAATAGAATCTGTAAAAAAGAACCGTAAATTAAGTAAGGGTAGTAGACTTACCTCGTTGAATCCTTTTCTTGACGATGATGGGATCTTAAGAGTAGGCGGACGCTTGCACCGGGCTTCTATTGATGAGAATATGAAGCACCCAATTTTAATTCCTCACAACTCACATTTCACTAATCTTTTGATTGCGGAGGCTCACGAAAGAACTTTGCATGGCGGTCCGCAATTAATGCTAAATTATTTAAGATCCAAATACTGGATACTCAATGCAAAAACTCTTGTTAGGCAATTGGTTCATAAATGTGTAACTTGTATTAGATATTCAGCACAAACACACCAACCAATCATGGGTCAGTTACCGAAGGTCAGGGTGTCTTCTCAGAAGCCCTTCCAATGCAGTGGTGTAGATTACGCAGGTCCAATCAGCATCCGAACCTCTAAAGGACGTGGACATCACTCCACTAAGGGTTACATTTGCTTATTTATTTGCATGTCCACTCGGGCTATTCATCTCGAGGTTGTCAGTGACATGACTTCTCAGAGTTTTCTAGCGTCTTTCAAGCGCTTTGTAGCAAGACGTGGCCGAGTACTGGACTTGTGGAGTGATAATGGAACCACATTTGTCGGTAGTGCAAAGGAATTGAAACAGCTGTTCAACGCTGAAAGGTCTAGTGTAGCTTCGGAAATCGCTGATTTCCTGTCTATGAATGGTACGACTTGGCATTTCATACCTCCACATGCTCCAAACTTTGGAGGATTGTGGGAGGCTGGGGTCAAGTCCACGAAGTACCATTTGAAAAGAATTGTAGGAACTAGCACATTGACATTTGAAGAAATGACAACTTTGTTGGCTCAAATTGAGGCCTGCCTCAACTCGAGGCCAATCTCTCAGCTCTCTACCAATCCAGAGGACTTAAGTCCTTTAACGCCTGGGCACTTTCTCGTGGGTGAACCTTTAGTAACTGTACCTGATTCAAATTATGAAAATTCATCTATTAGTAATTTAAAGCGGTGGCATCTTACGCAAAAAATGCTTCAAAATTTCTGGCGTAGGTGGTCACTAGAGTACTTAACTCAGTTACAACATCGATATAAATGGTCAGAATCTAAGCCTGCACCTGAGATTGGAGATGTGGTTCTGGTGAAGGAAGATAATCTTCCACCCGCTAGATGGTTATACGGAGTTATTACAAATAAACATCCAGGTTTGGACAATATTACTCGCGTAGTAACCGTACGGTGTAAAAATAACGAAATTAAAAGACCTGTTTCTAAATTAATTATTTTACCTTTGAACACTTAGTTATTAAATGGTTTATTAATGAATTTCATATACAGTTTACTTACACAACACGTAAGATTGGTGATTTGCTTGAAGGAACTTGTATTTTATTTCTTATTTTCACTATTGTTTTTATTTCATTTGTTTGAATGAACTTGTATTTTTCTTGTTACTACTGTAGTACTTATTCTTTACTTATGGCATGAACTTGAATTGTAGATATAAGAGCCTAGGATTATTGTATAGCGCCTGCCCACCAAGAAATTGTTAATTTATGATTATGTTGTCGTGTTATAGTTAATGGACAGAGTCGTCCATGGTGGGCGGAATGTCTAATCTGTTCAAATATGTCATGTGCAAATTTAAGAACCATCATAATTTTAGTATGACTGTGTGATAATAGATGGCGTTTGATAAAAACGTCATCATTGTGAATCGCGGTGGCGAGATTCTCCAGCGAGGGATGACCACCCCTGTATTTATTATAATAAATCGTATTACTTTGGAGTCTGGTTTTTTATTTGAAGAGAGATATTTTTGGGACGTTGTACAGTATGACACTAACAAGTATTGTAGGGCGAAGGGCCTTTCAAAATCGACTTTCAAGTTCATAGTTTAAGAAATAGTCTTAATTCTAGAAACCTTGAGGCAATTGTGTCATTATTGTTGACAGAGGTTCTAAAAATGGTATTCAGATTACGGTTCCAAAGTTTATATGAACAAAAATAACAAAAATTAACAATAATCGAATTTTACAAAGAAAATAATATTCAAACTGCAAGGGATAGATTTATTTGTCCCATGATGGTTACAATCAACCCTGTCACCACGTTCCGGCTTGACGTTGAGTCCTGGGACAGCCTGTAAATGATACAGATAAAGAGTTTGTTTGTTGTTTGTTTGAACGCGTAGATTTCTGAAACTACCAGTCAGATTTGAGAAAATTGTTTATGCTTTTGACAACCCAATTATTGAAAAAGGTATTGGCTATTTAACATCATACTACGACCCTTAGGAGTAGGGAAAAAGAAAAAAAGTCATAACGATCGCTATGCGAAAATGAAGCACCCAAAAGAGCGGGCGGGCGACGTGATGTGACGTGGTTGTTCGAGAGCCCAACAGACGAGAAGAGCCATATTATGCAAGCTTATGTCAACGAGCTGCCATTTCGCGCAGCGATGATTATATATACATAAATGTAGGGTAAAAGTCTTTTACATCTCTTATATTCGGTAAGTAGGTCCTTATTACCCCCAAATGGGGCTTGTAGGTGACCAATTAGCGCTCTAGGGCAATAATGTAGCTAGAAAAGCCCTAGGGCGGTAAGTTAATTAAAAAAATCTCTTCACTCTTTTTCTATCTTTCTTTTTTGGCTTCGCACGGTTTGTGCATTTAGCCAATGTCACGTAATGAATTATACATGTCGAAAAAGACGGCCGCGTGAACCGTCTTATGACGGAGGTTTGAGACACAGTCATGATGTGGCCACTATGCTGCGATATTTCACTATTCTTTATGAATTATTTACTGAATGCACTTTTTAACATAAATCAAAAAGCAATTTTATTTAGTAAACAACACTATAAATAATTTCAAAAGTCCAATAAATAATGAGCGTGACACTCAGCTTGACTTTCCCGCTAAAACCCTTCACTCTTTCAAAAAGTTCCCGTACGAATGCATGATGCACTATGAATGCATATAGTTACCTCGGATGTAAGCATCGATTGCACCCTCGAATTATAATAATAATAATAATATATTTATTTGCCTAAAAACACGGTATACAAGGATGGTATCAATAAAATTTAGAACGAACATGTTTTGCCAATATAAAATAAGCATGCAAATTTTTCAGAATATAACTGACATTAACATTTTTTGTCAATGAATTCTTTTACACTATAAAAACTATTTACAGATAGCCATTCGTACATTTTCTTTTTAAATAATGTAGTATTAACGTTTTTGATATCATTGGGCAACTTATTATATAAACGTACACACATTGCAAGACAGCTTTTACTATATTTAGATAGCCTCGGAATATCACTTAGTACGAGCCTGCAGGGGTCACGTCGGTTTCGGACACAAATGTCATTTGCTTTTACAAATAAATCTTGATGTTGCCTAACAAACATGCATATCTCATAAATATAAAGTGATGGTAACGGTAACAAACCAAGTCTTTTAAATACTGGTTGGCAGGAGTCATCCGGTTGAAGGCCACATATTGCTCTTATGCATTTCTTTTGAGCGACAAATGCTCTATTTACATCTGTACCATTACCCCACATCACAAGACCATAGCGTAGTAAAGATTCTACATACGCATGGTAAGAAATAATAGCAGTTTTTAAATTTGTTACATTTTTAACCTGTTTCAGCGCATAGACGAATTTATTAATTCTAGTACTAACATTATCTACGTGTTCTTTCCAATTAATGTCTTTATCTATTGTAACACCCAGAAATTTGGTATGTGTTACTTCCTTAATTTTAGTTATATTCAATTTTATGTTGTATTTATTATTATTTGATTGATTAAATTGATTAAATTGAATGTAAACTGATTTATCTAAATTCATTTTTAAATTATTCATGTCAAGCCAATTTAATAACATATCTATTGTATTATTGATATCTAATTCATGATCTGCAATGGTACTTTTCATTCTATCAGATGTCACTATGATTGTTATGTCGTCAGCAAATAATACGCATTTGTGCTTGGTTATTTTTATGATGTCATTTATATATAAAATAAATAATAATGGGCCTAGTACGCTTCCTTGTGGAACACCATACTTATTAACCATATATTGCGATGAGTAGGATGTCATATCTTTAGTTTTGGTAATTTTATTGATTATGACACGTTGTTTTCTATTACATAAATATGACGATATCCACTGTAGAGGAGGTCCCCTAATCCCGATGTTCTCTAACTTATCCAGCAATATTTTGTGTGACACCAGATCGAAGGCTTTCGATAAATCAAAGAAAAGACCAGTAGTGATTTGGTTCTTGTTAATATTCGAAAGTATATTTTTCATAAGGGTGAAAATGGCTAAAGACGTGGATTTATTTTTTTGAAACCCAAACTGCTCATCAATTATTATTTGGAACTTATTGCAAAAATTAACTATTCTTTTGTACATACATTTTTCAAAAATTTTGGAGAAGATAGGTACTAAAGTTATAGGACGATAATTATCGATATCACATTTATCTCCTTTTTTGAATATCGGCTTTACTATGGATAATTTTAATTTATCGGGTAAGCTTCCAGATGTAAATGACATATTGATTAGGTGAGTTAAGATCCCAGTCAGTTCATTACAGCAGGCTTTTAAGATTTTTGTGCTAATTTCATCATAACCTTCTGCTCTGGTATTGCTTAAACACATTATTTCCTGTCGAACTTCACTTTCCAGCATAGGTTTCAAAAACATAGAGTTGACACTTATATTTTCCCTAGAGTTTGGACCAGCACTTTGTTGAGTTCGTGCGTTATGCGTTAAATTTGCATAATGGCTGTTAAATAGAGAAGCCATTTCTACCGGGTCAGTAACTACAGCATCTTTTAACTTTATCATTTCTATGTTGTCTTTGAGGGTAGTACTATTTATTTCGTTTTTAATGACAGTCCATGTGGCTTTACACTTGTTATCCTGTGTGTTAATATATTTTATATTTGCGTTCTTTTTTGATCCGTAAATACATTTCTTCAGCAAATTGGAGTAATTTTTGTATCTAATTTTATTAATAGAATTTTTAGTTTTGTAATACTGGTAACGTAGCCTCCGTTTAGTTTGGCAACTTAGACGTATTCCTCTGCTTATCCACTTTTGAGTGTTTTTATTATCGCGGTTCACTCTAACTCTAACCTTGGGGAAACAGAGGTTGTAGAATAGGCTTACCAGTTCATGGAAATCACTGAATGCGGAATTTGCATCAGTATCTTGATAAATCTCAGACCAAGTAAGGTTTACCAAGCATTCTTTGAATTTACGAACGTTATCTAAGCTGTAGTCTCTTTTAGAAATGTAGTATATTGGTGCTTTTTGTAGTTTATGTTTAGTAGGAAAGCTTAACATTTGTGCAGTGTCATGATCGGAAAGGTACAGGGGTAGTACAGATGATGTAGCGTTGGTAATGTTGCTCAAGATATGGTCAATACAAGACAGCTTACGTGTAGGAACAGTTATATGGATTTTCAAATAATAATTGTTACACAAATCTTGCAATTCTTTTGTAATGTTACCTTTTTTCAATGTATTTATATTTATATCACCGGCTATAACTAAATTTACTTTAGATTTGTATTTTTTTAGCAAATCGTGTAAAAGTTTATGCAATTTTGTTAAAAACTGATTTGGATCAGATTGGGGCGTTCTATAAACACATATAATTACAAGTTTAATATTTGTTACCTCTACACCACAAGCTTCAAACGTGTTCTGAGTTGCATAGTTTTTTACGAATATTAATTCTTTGTAATTTAAGCCTTTTTTAATTAATATACACTTTAATTTATATATAAATAAATAAATATCTCGGGTTGTAATTGATGCCTTACAGCCCTTGGCTACTAATCTACTATAAATTTAAAGACAATAAAATTAAACACTGTATCTCAAAACTCTATCTTGAGAGATGGTGTTCAATCGTTAAACCCTATATCTAATAATTTTATTTAATCAATAGGTATTCAAGTTGGTCCTTGCTTAATTAAAAACTACAGTTAGTAGACATGCGACGGTGAATGAACCCATTATTGAGAATATTTATAAGTTGCAAAAGTCTTAATATGTCGTATTAATTATTCCTAAAGGTTTAATAAAGTCCATTCCTAAATTACACCTATTTATTACCTGAAGGCAGAGTGTATAGTACCTATTTAGCTACATTCGACTGCCAGTTATGTGTACCTACCTAATAAGAATTATCAGAGGGCGAACCTATTGTCATTCATCATCAGCCTCTACTCTTCCACTGCTGGACATAGGCCTCCTTCATGGCACGCCAACAAGCTCGATCCTGAGCAGTTCTCCGCCAGCCAACTACCAGCCACCTTTTGATGTCGTCGCTCCATCTCGCCCAAGGGCGTCCTACGCTACGTTTGCCAGGACGCGGTCTCCACTCGAGGACTCGTTTACTCCATCGGTTGTCGGTCGTGGGGCATGTGACCAGCCCATTGCGACTTCAGCTTGCTAATCCTCTCAGCTATGTCGGTGACTCTGGTCCTCTGTCGGATCACCTCATTTCTGATGCGGTCCTTCAGAGAGACGCCCAACATAGCCCGCTCCATAGCTCGCTCAGCGGCTTTAAATTTATGGACTAGTCTGACCGTTAGTGTCCACGTCTCAGCTCCGTACGTCATGACGGGAAGGACGCACTGGTTGAAGATTTTTGTCTTCAACTATTGGGGTATGGGCGACGAAAAAAGCCTGGCGAAAAAACCTATTGTAGTGTATCCAAAATTTGGATTATTGTTGGGAGTATTTTAATGGAAAGCTCCAAAATTTTCCGGTGGCTTTGACTTAAAACTTAGGCTTAATGTGAATAACAAAGTTGTCAATACCAGTTCGAAAGAGAAATATTTCATTTGGCACATCTTATTTGGTACAGGAAATACAAAAAAAGGTCAAGTGCTACGCGGGCTTGAGCTATCTTTAAAAGATGTATTTATTTTATTCTGTTTTAGTATTTGTTTTAGTTAAGGAAGAGGAACCCGAGAACAAATTCTTATAGTGCGCCAAGTCATCGAGAAAGCTCGGGAATTCAACAAGCCAACCTACATATGCTTTGTTGATTTTTCTAAAGCGTTTGACTCCGTGAAATGGCCATCTTTATGGAAGACGCTTCTTGAAATGGGCACACCAAAACATCTCCTGCATGTTCTCAGGGGACTCTACGAGGGGAGAACTGCATCTGTGCGAACGGATGAGCTTCTCTCGGTGGGTTTCATCCCAGTGCGGGTGTCCGACAGGGATGGTTCAATATCTACACTGAACTTGCGATGCGAATTACTCTGGAGGACTGGACTGACGGTGTTGCAATCGGCGGTTATAAAATTGCAAACCTGCGCTACGCCGATGACACTACTTATTTGCGACCAGCGCGGTCTACATGGAAGAGCTGCTCCTCAAGATGGAGCGCGTAAGTCTTACGTTTGGATTAAAAATTAATCGGAGTAAGACGAAAATCATGATCGTCGACCGTGCTGGTAATAGTTCGCCCGAGGTAACACGGATCGCGAATTGTATATACAATATCTTTAGTAACCAATTTTTATCACGTCTTAACTTGTTTACGGAGTATTCATCTTAATGAAATAAAAGATGCACTAAATTAAATTAAGTTTTGTTTGTAAACAGAGCTTCATCAACACTGTCGAAAATGAAAACACAACAACAGTCGCAAACCAAAAGAAAGAACAAACAAATGAAGCTAATAAAAACGTGTCACAAAACGAAATCAAACAATTACAATAAAAAACAAACTCTTTAGGGATTGAAGGTATAATGTTATGTTATCCATATAATATTATAAATGCGAAAGTAACTCTGTCTGTCTGTCTGTTACGCTTTCCCGCTTAAACCTCTCAACCGATTTTGATGAAATTTGGCACAGACAATCTTCAGACCCTGAGAAAGAACAAAGGCTACCTTTTATCCCGGAAAAATTTGATATTCTCGAGGGAAATCTAAAAAGCGCGATATAACCGAACTTCACGCGGGCGAAGCCGCGGTCGGAAAGCTAGTTGTATTATATTTTGAAACGGCCATGACTTATGAGTAGGTCGTTGGTTCGAACACAGACGTGTGCTTTACTTTGTCTTAGTAAATTATATCATAATTACTCTCAAAATGTTGAAGGAAAACTTAGTGAGGAAATGTCCTAGAGCCAAACATTCAAAGACTACAGTTGGATTACAGTTCCCTTCCCTTTTTTTTAATAATAATTATAAACTAGCGCTTGACTGCAATCCCGCCTGATGGTAAGTAGTGATGCAATCGTTGATGGTAAAGCACGCTAGTTTATTAAGCCCATTCACTTAAAAAAAAACCTTAGTGAATACGAAGGAAGACGGCAGTTGAGCGAAGTGGTGCAATGTTAAACCTAACAACACGACCAACGATGCTGCGCCAGAGGGAGATTGATGTGGATACCCTCCACGACCAAACACCCGACACAACAACATTTGACGCATCGTACCCGGCACACATCGCAGCACAACTGGTCAGACCCGTCCTCCGTACGGCTTCACCAGACATCATGCCGGAACACAACGAATCGCTTGGCGGCAAGACTTTTTCTGGTCGGTGGTAAATTTTGTTGGCAGCCGATGTTATGGCCTACCACCGAGAGATCCTTTCACAGAGAAAAGGCCCAGCTGCTTCCCATCTGTGGGAATATTATATACCTGCCCATGTTGCGTATGTTGAAAAATTTATAAATAATTTCAAACGTTTTGTTTTTCATACAAAACATTCATTGTTTCATTTCTAATGTATTCTTTTGCACTTCGCACAAAAACCTTTCAGGATTTTATTCGATTATGCTGCTTCGTATCTTTCGGTTGTACGCGTCGTATTTTATTTTGTTAAGAAAATGCTACGAGAGTGAGAACAATAAACACTGTCAGGTGAATATAAACAGACAAACATTCCTTGTTTGTTTATTTGGTCCCGAGACTCTTCTCCCTCTGTCCAGTCTTGATTGCAGGAGGGATTCATGTTTTTTTCAGAGTAAATTCAATTATTTAATGTAAGTGTTCTGATGTTTGCCATTCCACTTCGTGTCTAAATCGTATTTAAGGGATTTCTTGTTGGATTGAACATTTAAGGATAACAAACATTTTCACTTAGAAACGGTATCGTTGCTACATTTTAGCATGACGGTAGCGGTCATTGACCCACTTATATTTACTAGTATGTTTATTTCAAAAACTGAAAAAGGCCCTTATCTTTGACATGTTCCAATTGTGAAAATTCATTCCAAGTTTATTGTTTGTGCTCCATGGAGAGATTTGAGGGAAAGGGCAATGACCGCTATTGGCATTATAAAACGTGACAACTATAGACTGATTACTGATTACACAATAGTTTATATGTGAAAGTATGTAGAAATGTTTATATAGATTCGACGAAACATTTCCCAGATTTAGTAGGTATCTTCCCAGTCTTTTTCCAATATATCTTCTTCAGTCTATAGAGGTGCACTGCTGGACAAAGGCCTCCCCCAAGGCTTTCCACGATGACTGGTCTTGTGCTACCCGCATCCATCGGCTTCCCGCGACCTTCACCAGGTCATCAGTCCACCTTGTTGGACGCTGCGTCTTCCGGTAAGTGGCCGCCACTCCGGAACCTTACTGCCCCATCGGCCATTGGTTCCAAGGTATGTTTTTTAGAAATTGTTCATTTTTAGTCTAACCGGACACTAGTATTTTGAATGGGGCTTATCCAACTTTCACAACTACAATACAGTTACTGTGGTCACTTTCAGGCTACTGATGACTATGAAAGATTCAGAAATGACAGGTTAAATCAACGACCACAAATGTTCCCAGTGACCCATCCACGTATCAACCGCGGCAAGCGTACCTTAATCAGATCTATCCACTTTTGTGGCTGTTATTCCTTAACCCCAAACCCCCCTTTTTTGTTTCTGTGGATGTGAAATCATCAAATGACCTCTCTCGCTCTGAGCGGAGCGGAAGGGCGTGTCAGACTTATATTGACTAAAACCCACCCGTGTTCCTTCACTTGCCTGTACGCCAGGGACACGGTTTCTCTTTTGACCAATCCGCAACCCTGAACCAGGCATCGATATTCGTAGACTCCGTCAAGATATGCTGACATCTCTTTGAGGCGCACGTGAAACACAACGCGCCGTCAACTCGAACCTGGTCCTTACCGGGCCGTGAGCAGCTCACTGCTTGCCGCCGGTGCCTATTGTGGCTGGGAGTTCGATGTTGTCTGCCGACCAGGGCTCCTGCAGCGGCTAGAAACGTGAGGGTGCTGAGATTCCCGCTCCCTCAGGCTCTCCACCTCCTCTCTTGCCAACATGACCGTGGCCTGGATAAGGCCGGACGCAAGAGATCGCCGTTGACACGGCGGTGCTCCACCCAGCTGGGCAGACCAACACCGTAAACTCCAGCGTATCCACATGGCGACCCCCACAGTGGTGACATCCTGGCGCTTCCTCCTGACTTATCCGGTACAGGAACCTCCCGTAACAGCCATATGCGTCAGGCAGAAGGTGAGGACGTCGTAGCGCCTCTCTAGCCCTTTAAAGAGGGGACTTACGGCCACTATTGTGGTATGCCCAAACCCAAGCCTCTATTTGTGTTATTTTAAAATAAAATAAAGTATCCTTCCTTTTGATAAACAGGATGTAAAGTTCACTCATCGTCCATAGAGAAGGGAGGATCCTCCGACAAAACTGGTATTGTTCGGCGGGAACTTGCCCACCGTACCGTGAACTTTGCTTGCAAGATGTAGGATTATGCGTGACGTCATTATGATGTCAGATGTAGCGTTGTAGGTACCGCTACATTACTTCTTTCGGCTGAGGGTTCTGTCTGGTTCATCGGGATCGGTTTGGGATCGTTTTTCGGTTCGTCGGGGTCAGTTCGGGATCCGTACGGTTCGTAGAGTTCGGTTCGTGTTCGGTACGGTTCGTCGCGATCGATTCGGAATAACCTCGGGGGGTCAGCAGTTTAAAGGTATGAGGAATAAGGTGTAAAGTTCACTTATTCACCATAAAAAAGGGAGGATACTCCGTCCAGTTCTTTTTTAATTGTTGTTCATACAAATATTTGTTCTGTGCGGGAATCGAACCCGCGACATGCAGCGCAGTAGTCAATAAATTATCTCTGCGCTAACCTTGCTGGTTCTACTAGACTGGTATTGTCTACCGGGCTCTAGAAGTTCAGTAACATTAATTTATGCATCCATTATGCATTACTTCTAATTTAAATTATTATTATCTTAAAGAAATCGAATAGTAAGCAACGCCATCTATACGAACTTACTTGGCACCGATTGTAAATTCATTCCACCATTTGCTGCTAGATGTCGTTCCTTATCTCGTTTACAAGTTCTTCTGATTTTTATACGTTACACGTTACCAGCTTATTAATGATGTGAGTTATAAGAAACTATAACACCTATTAAGTCTTTACTTAATTAGCTTTCGCTAGCATTTCGTTATATTATTTACTTTTAGGTTCCCCGAAATAAGATACAACCTAAATAACAAATTCATTAATTTCTAGAACGGCGGACGGCAGTCAATTGCTCAGTGATTGCACTAGAGAAGACTTCTTAGGATTTTGATTTGAAATCAATCTATATTGTTCTATTCTATCTACAGAAATAATAAATGAAAGAAAACTTCGCAACAGATTCTGATACGGTTTCCGTAATTATTTAGTTTTTTTCGGAAAATTTAATTAAGTTGACAGAATCTGCTCTGAAACCCAATAAGATCCATCAGTGAATAGATTTCACCACGGCGAGTAATTGATTGTTAGTACGCAAGGAGCTACATAACTGTAAAAGTAAGTAAATACGTATTATTGGAACTCCTATCCCCTCCCTATATCGTGAATTAATTGACTTTCAGTAATTCTGTGTCTTGCATATATAATTTTTCACTCTTTCGAAACGGATATTATAAAATATTAGCCTCTTAGATGCCGTTTTTAGGAGCGATATTTTTAAGAGTTAGTCAGCCGAATAGAAGCCTGCTTCCTCGAGAACCTTTGCTACCAACTTGACTTTTGCGACTCGGGCACTGAAGTTTAGTATTACT
Source organism: Sesamia nonagrioides (assembly GCA_017933935.1). Classification (NCBI taxonomy): domain Eukaryota; kingdom Metazoa; phylum Arthropoda; class Insecta; order Lepidoptera; family Noctuidae; genus Sesamia; species Sesamia nonagrioides. The sequence continues at coordinate 54,391 of JADWQK010001722.1, forward strand.
GTGCGACACACATTTTTTAATGTTATAAGCTAGTGATGACCGATTCCTCCTAATTATAAGCGTTAATGTAATAAATTTTAGATGGTAATGTAGATTAATTCATTAGGAGCCTAATTTGATTTGCATGAGCGAAAAGAAATTTACAACTCCCGAGCATTGGCTTCAAACATTACTTCGATTTTTTTTGTTATCATACGACCATTTTAGGTATTAATTTGATTAAATTATAAGTGAAATCTAACTAATATTCATTCAAAATTTAGTCAGTTTGCCACCAAATTCAATTATTCCATTAATGCCACTGCCTATACGCAAACAAAAGGAGGTTTAGACAGACTGGTGCGTTAATTCAGGCCCCTCAAAGCAGATTAGTGAAAAGTCCCTATACCAGTAATGACTTTCATGTTGCAAATCGCAAATCTAATGAAACATTTTACGAGTAACTTGTCTAAGTATGTGGGGTAAGTATTAATAGAGATTCCAATACAACTGTAGCAAGTTTCGATTGAATAGTTTGTCGATTTGTCATCATATTGAAAGACGGCTTCATAGTCTTGTGTTGAATTAGTCCAAAACTTCTTGCAGCGAGAACTTAAGTGAAGACAGTTGTCAATAGTGGCAATCCTTAGCATCAGGTGGCTCGGGTAGCACAGCTATACTTCACCTAAGTTTTCGTGGTGAGATGTATATATTATAGACCGGCAAGATTGTGTTTTGATTGACAAGAGGATACTGGTGTTGTCTCAGCTTTCACCCAGTTCTAAGAGATACTACGTGAAACTGCGGAATTTCGAAAGCCCCAGGTATTGGCTCTTTTATTCTTAGGAACTGATAGGTTTAAATATAATGAAAAAATCTCCCTTGGTGCGAGAAAAACCATAGATCAAATTTTCTTCACTATTATAAGTTAGCGCTTAATCGCAATCCCACCTGATGGTATGCAGTGATGCAATAGTTGATGGTAAAAAGCGCTAGTTTTTTAAGAGCCTACTGACACACACACACATTTATTTGCGTTACCTATTACTTAATAATCCATTTTCTTAAATATGTGACTATGCTATTGTAGCATCTTTCATCCTAAAATCATTCCATTTGGGATTTTATTTAAATAGTCACATAACTTATAACTAAGGAATAAATGTCACAGTTTGACATATTTCCTATATAAAAGGTGTCAAATGGCAATTGATACTGCTTATTAATGTAGAAGTGTAACAGAGCCCCAGATTTTTCCTTATTCTTAATATAACGAAATAAATCCCTTGGGTAAATTTCGCATTTAAATAATTTTCTTATGTCCGTTGAAATGTTAATTAATACGGCAGATAATGAAAATACTTCGAATGCCTGCAAAACAGTTTCTATCAAAGATTTGTGCTTCAATGTATACTTAATTCGAGGTTCGTTATTTTAACAGTGCCAATTTACATTCAGAGTATATTTTGGAGTACTTATATATTCAATATCGGAGGCTGTTGTTGGTGTTGGTCTTCATGGGAATTGCTGGTAGACCGAAGATGGAAATGGTTTCTGTGCTCAACTATTAATTATTTTTTTATATTTTTCTGCGTCATGTTCACTGAAAATAAACGTAGGTATTTCTTTCTATAAATCCTTCGATAATAACTAAACAATTTATATGTTAAGTCTGTTTGACCATTATCGGTCTGGTTTCTCAACAAGGTATCACGGTGCTGTCAACCGATCTAATAGCAAAGCAGTGTATCAATATTGTACATTAACTGAGCCACCTGACCTACACGACCCAATTACTGGGTCAGAGCGACATAATTCTATAGTAAAACAGCGTAATTGCAATGATATAGGTAGTTTGAGTATTTTATTAGGCGAGTTTCATTATTGTATTGTGAGCTTCCGGCCGTAAATAATTATTGTATTGGGTGTACAAATGAGTTTCCGCAGTTTAATAAATGATGTACTCACTAAGGGTTTCTCGGTGGTAGGCCATAACATTGGCTGCCGGCAGAGTTACCACCCACCAGACAAATTCTTGCCGCCAAGCTATTCGTCATGATTTCCGGCGCGATGTTGTTGTGTGGCGGGACGTTTTGGTCGTGGAGAGTCTCCAGATCAATCTCCCTCTAGCGCAGCATCGTTTGGTCGTGTTGGTCTTGGGTTTAACATTGCATCACCTCGCTCAACTGCCGTCATCCTTCCTATTCCTAAGTTTTTTTAAGTGAATAGGCTTAATAAACTAGTGCGCTTTACCATCAACGATTTCATCACTGCTTACCATCAGGCGGGATTGCAGTCACGGACTAGTTTATAACTATTAAAAAAAAAGTAGTCACGTTGAAATTGTCAGATGTAAAATATGATATCGTAAGTTCGGACATCTGGTAAAAACATACACTTAGAGTATTAGTCACTCTATATCGGTATCACATATTTGTGTGCAAAAATGACAACTTTTGTGCCGAATAAGTGTCATTTGCGGGAACTTTTGTTACTTATTTAATTTGAAGAAATCTGCTGCTGAGGTCCATCGATTGCTTGTGGTGAAGCTGCTTTAAGCTAGAGAAGTTGGTGTAAGTGATTTCAAAAGTTTAGAAACTGTGAAGACAAAGAACGCAGTTTAAGATCGAAATCGCACGAAGACATGGAATTGGACGCATTATTGGAGGAAAATAGAAGAAGGAGGAAAAACGTACTCATTACTACTCCAGATATGACAAAATTATTCTCCTACATGATAATGCTCGTTAAAATGTTCAAGAAACGGCGGAAACTTATTTGTACATTTATTAATAAATCATTTTATTCATCCTTCTAAAGCTAAAAAGACTTCTAAAGCTGAAAGACCAATTGGGATATATCCGAGGTATGAAAATCTTAAAAATAATTAGTCCGTCTTATCCATACTAATATTATAAATGCGAAAGTAACTCTCGTCTGTCGGTCTGTCTGTCTATCTGTTACGCTTTCCCGCTTAAACATCTCAAACGATTTTGATGTAATTTGGCACAGACAATCTTTAGCCCCTGAGAAAGGATATAGGCTACCTTTTATCCCGGAAAAATTTGATGTTCCCGAGGGAAATCTAAACCGAACTACACGCGGGCGAAGCCGCGGGCGGAAAGCTAGTAGATAATAAAAAAAATTAGACCCGTATTTTTTATTTTGTCGAAATTACCAAAAAACTACTGAGATATAGCGTATTAAAGTTACGAAGTGGGGGCTAATTAGTTAATTACGTCACGCAGTGGTATATTTTGTACCACGGTGTGACGTAATGCGACATTTCAAATCAATATATCTTCCTAAGTTTTTGAATGAAAATAAAAATAAAAATACGTGCTCAATATTTATTAGAAACTTATGTGATGGACATTAAATTATTTTTTAGGATACAATCCAATTATACCTTTGGTCACATTTTTTTATCTTTGACAAATTCTGAAATATTTACTGCATCATGGCCTAGTGGTCACTCACGTGACTCCTGAGGAGGCCATCCCTGGTGGAGGACAATGTTATTAGGTTGTCCTGCATTTCCGGAATTTGTGATTTGTGCACGGTTTACGACTCGCACTTTTCAATTGTAATTTTATTGATTATATTTTAAAATATGTCTATAAATGGCAATAAGTAAATATGATGGTTAACCGTCATCCATCATACAGTAGAGAAATTATATGTAATAAATCTTAGGTTCTTTGGATTGGGGATTTCTCAGTAGCGGCATAGAGTATGGATTTGTGCTCTATTAACACGTTCCCTGCGCCATCACTTTCAAAGAACTTTCAGCTGGTGCTTTGGAGACCTAAAAGATCTCGAAACTAACCTACCTTTTGGTGCGTTTGAGACCTAATCAGTCTCCTAAAGATACAGTTTTGAAAATAATTTATATCTTCCAAAAAAACAATCAAATATATTTTGAAGTTTTTGTGGGTGAAAGATAGCCTATTGCTTTATATTTTGCTAGGTTCGCACGCAGTTATGATATTTGAATAAACTACAAATACCAAAAAAATATATGATATAGATTGTATCTCGTACCGCAACCGAAGATAGTTCAATATATGTAGTAAGTAGTGATGGGAATAAAATAATATCTCAGTTGTCGATTGAAAAAGTTTTATTAATTATGTAAAACGTTTTTCATTAAAATATGGTAAGCACATTGATTGCTTGCATTGCGCGCAAATGGTAACTATTCGTTTAGTTTTTTTAGAAGCGTTAGTGCTGTTTAATGTGCGTCGTAATTTTTCGTAACAACCCACACAACGTCTTTTTTTTGTCGCCACGTTGGAAAACATGATCAGTACATCTTCCTTCGGGTAATTTTGTAATAAAATGAATTGTATAAATAAACAGCATGCAACTATGTCAGTGAAGTAAATGCGATGGAATCTAATTTTATTAGTTTCGTTATTCGAGTGTCTTATGTATATTTTTGTTCTTACACTGTTGTTGAAAAAAAATAACCGAAATTTAGGCTACCAGAAACTTACCAGAGAGTGATGTGACCCCAACCCCCCCCCCCTCCCCTGTGTAGTATATTGCTTACATAATTAAAACACTCTATCATTAGAGATAAGTAGCAAAGCCCACCAGAAATGCTACTAAGCTAAGACAATCTCAAAAACTCATTGTATAATAAAAATGATAATCAACACGTAGGTATATACGCGAGTGTTATTTCGCAAACGTGCGCGCGACCTCCCACGTCGATGCTAGGACAACACTAAAACGAGTCATGCAGCGCCCGCGCCGCCCAACTTCCCTCTCTTGCGTCTACGAGGCGTACGATTCCACGAGTACCGACATATCTCCTAACGCAAGGAATGAAAATAATTACAGTACTGTGCGTTAGGGACCTAATCCATCTCTAATTTCTTTTTTAATGTCCTTGAACTCAGTTTTAAGTAGGAAGCAAATATGTATATTTGTCGTACTCATACCTAAAGAACTTTACACGTCAGATCCTCCCGTAAGGAGTGAAACAACACGATTATGTTCAACGCACAATACAAAAGTCCTGCAAGAGATCTGATAGATCTCGTAATGCAGCGAACGTGTTAAGGGAATATACTCGGCCTTTTTTACATGGGACTTATGTACGATATATGGATAAGTCGATACATAAGTAGATATGACATATACATATGTCGACATATAGGTAGATGCGTATAATAGTGACCTTTTTCTGCAACTCTGCTTACACTTTTTTGGGAGCTTAGTCTTGATGTTATTTTTTTTTTTTAATTCTTTTTTTTTTTTGACAAATCACACTGATTGAGCTAGCCCCAAAGTAAGTTCGAGGCTTGTGTTATGGGATACTAACTCAACGATACTATATTTATAATAGATACATATATAGATAAACATCCAAGACCCAGGCCAATTCGAAAAAGACCGTTTTCCATCATGCCCTGGCCGGGGATCGAACCCGGAGCCTCCACGTCGCAGGCAGGCGTGTTGACCGCTGCGCCACGGAGGTTGTCAAATTTTATTCGCCTATAACGAACGTGCCGTCAATCTTTGCTCATAAATATGAAATGGTAAGTGTCATATTAAGTGATATCGTTTGGCCATCGTCGGACTATACCGTGACGTGTATAATAATACTACTTTCTGTCCGTGACTTCTATCTCATGACATTTCTTCTTACTCTGACTTATCACATCACATCGCATCGCCTGCCTCCCCATTGCATCGTTTTCGCTTGGCATTCACACTTAATTTCTTTTTGCTCTGTCCTTAAAGTGTTAGCGTGATGTTATGTATAACATTCCTCAAGAATTGGGCATCAAATCAATAATGATTTATTAAAATCTGAAGGTTGTTGGACAACACTACGATCCGGATGAAGCGTTTTGCTTTGTCTTTACATCGCGTACATCGAAGAATTGGAACAATTTGCCCGCGGCGGTTTTTTCCATCTAACTACAATTTGTCTTCAAAGCTCGAGCGATTAGGCTTAAAACTAGTGCGCTTTACCATCAACGATTGCATCACTTTGCTTACCATCAGGGGAGATCGCACAAGCACTAGTTTATAATGTTAAATAAAAACTTTTTACAAAAAAATAGAAAACTTCTTCAAAAAAATAATAATTTCGTTGTCTCGAGGTTTCTGTTGTTTAGCTCGCGACTGACTTCTAGAGCCATGACAAAAGTAAAATATTTTTTTCTTTTTAAGTGTTAGTTTGAAGTCGGTTTCTATTTTTTTGTAAAAAGCTTTTTTTTCAAGCTCTTTAGTGTCTTAGTCGAAATTCGAAAATTACTTTTTCATCCCACCATCTCGGAAAGAGTATTTTTAATCTTCAATATCTGACTGGAAAAGCCGTTTTTATTCTCTAGAGGATAAAGTAAATTGAATTTAGAACATCGTGTGCACTAAGTTTGTAAATTAAAAAAAAACATTAAACCTATTTACTGTTACCTCTATGGTGCCGAATATATCATACAACTTTTTTTTAATTTGTTAAAAACTCAGACTCGGAACCTTCTTGGTGTTCTTTTTTCAATTTTCTTTGTACGCGGTTCTTTACGCGGCATTTTTTCACGTCATTGTTAAACCTTATATTAAAAAAAAGAAACTTGAAAACAAGTGAAAAACTAAAATGAGTGATTCTAGCGACGAGGAAGTTTGTTTGACGCCAACAGAATTGACTGAAACTGTTAATAATGCGCAAATGAGCTTTCTACCTCAACAATCACGCGAGAAGTATTTAAAACAGTACGATATGTTCAACACGTGGCGACTAGCAAAAGGAGCCAAAACTTTCTCAGAAAACGTTTTGCTGGCATATTTTATAGAATTATCCGAGAACAAGAAAGCAAGCACTCTATGGAGTACGTATTCGATGCTAAAAGCAACAATAAAGATGAAAAAAGACATACATATCGATACCTATCCTAAATTAGTAGCATTTTTAAAAAGAGCCTCATCTGGTCATCATCTAAAAAAATCGAAGGTTTTCACAGTATCTGATATTGAAAAGTTTCTTAACGAAGCACCCGATTCCGTATATTTGACGGCAAAAGTAAGTCAGTTGCACATTCAGTATCTACTTAAGTACATATATTAATCTCAATGAAATAGTATACTTAGTAAATGTTGATAGGCATAATTATGCGTTCATATAAATTTTATTCATTTATCTACTACAATACTCTTTACATTGCAGGTTGTTCTTATTATTGGAATAAACGGAGCATGTCGAACTAATGAACTAACACAACTTAATGTCAAAAACATTGAGAAACATTCAGATGACTTACTATTAATTAATTTACCTAATACAAAGACAAAAAGAGACCGCAACTTTGTCATTCGCAAGGAATACGTAACGATTGTTGAGAAATATCAAGCCTTACGGCCGCCTAACACTCCAATCAATCGTTTTTTTCTACAGTATCGCAATGGAAAGTGTGTTAGACAGCCTATGGGTACTAATAAAATTGGCAGTATCCCACGAGAAATAGCAACATTTCTTGAACTTCCAGAACCCCTGTTGTACACGGGTCATTGTTTCCGACGAACTTCAGCCACACTTTTGGCTGATTCCGGAGCTGATCTCCTGTCCCTTAAGCGCCACGGAGGCTGGAAGACCAATGCAGTTGTAGAGGGATACATAGAGGATTCCATCCAAAATAAGTCTAAAATATGTGAAGGCATCGTAGGAGCCATTACACTGAAAGAGCCTCAATCGGAAACTTGGACTGGCCCTTCTACATCAAAAATAAGCCGTTATGAAACACCTAACCATCTCCCTCTCTCTCCAACATTCACGCCAAGGGAATCCGATGAATCGGTACAACTATTAAGTATGACAGACAGTTTACCGAAAAACAGTACACAAGTGACTAACACCAATATTACAGTACCAAACAAAAATATTACACTCAATTTAAATAACTGTTGCAACGTTACTTTAAAATTTTCTTAATTATACTTTAGTATTATTTTATTATAATTTAAAGATTATTCTGTAATACTTACCTGTCATAATGTAGTAATTAATACCTAAACTGAAATAAAAGTGTACCTATCTTGTGATTGTAAACATTTTTTTATTGCATTTAGTCATTTCCTCGCTGAGGTGGAATGAAAAGTTACGTGTTGCACTCGAGTGCAAAGATTTTTCACCTCGTGTCCTTTTGATTCCCTCGCTAACGCTCAGGATTCTAATTTTGAATCACTCGCTGCGCTCGTGATTCAATTTTAGAATCCTTCGCTTGCTCGGTCATCAAAATTGAACACGCGGTTAAAAAGCAACTTTGCACTCTTGTATAACAAATAACTATTTCACCTCATGCGATAACCCATGTTAGGATAAATTCTTATCAATACGAAAAATATCTCTATATCAAAAACTACTGAACCGATTTGATGAAACTTATAGTATTCCCTAAGTTAAATAATACATAGTAAAATAAAAAATAAATAAATCGGACTTGTAGTTCGGAAATATGCGCGCACAAACATAAAAACATACATACATGCATACATTTGAAATTTGGCTTACATAGGTACATACGGGTCCAATCGATAACCTCCTTTTTTTTGAAGTCGGTTAAAAAAAGCAAGTTCCAGACATAATCGCGTTGAAACAAAGAAACTCTTAAGTTTTATTATTACTATCTATATACTATAAACTAGATAGACAAATATAATACGTATCGTTATATACTGTGAACTGATGTAGGTACAGTTAGTTCCTGTATGAGGTATAAATATGTCTGACTCAGTCTCATATAATTTTTATTAGACGTGGATACTTATATTATTATATTATCCACGTGGGTGAACGTTCCTCGCGCGTGAAGTTTTACGTATTCCTATCACGTTCACTTTAGGCTTGTGATAAATTATTTTTTCATCCCACCATCTCGGAAAGAGTATTTTTAATCTTCAATATCTGACTGGAAAAGCCGTTTTTATTCTCTAGAGGATAAAGTAAATTGAATTTAGAACATCGTGTGCACTAAGTTTGTAAATTAAAAAAAAACATTAAACCTATTTACTGTTACCTCTATGGTGCCGAATATATCATACAACTTTTTTTTAATTTGTTAAAAACTCAGACTCGGAACCTTCTTGGTGTTCTTTTTTCAATTTTCTTTGTACGCGGTTCTTTACGCGGCATTTTTTCACGTCATTGTTAAACCTTTATTAAAAAAAAGAAACTTGAAAACAAGTGAAAAACTAAAATGAGTGATTCTAGCGACGAGGAAGTTTGTTTGACGCCAACAGAATTGACTGAAACTGTTAATAATGCGCAAATGAGCTTTCTACCTCAACAATCACGCGAGAAGTATTTAAAACAGTACGATATGTTCAACACGTGGCGACTAGCAAAAGGAGCCAAAACTTTCTCAGAAAACGTTTTGCTGGCATATTTTATAGAATTATCCGAGAACAAGAAAGCAAGCACTCTATGGAGTACGTATTCGATGCTAAAAGCAACAATAAAGATGAAAAAAGACATACATATCGATACCTATCCTAAATTAGTAGCATTTTTAAAAAGAGCCTCATCTGGTCATCATCCAAAAAAATCGAAGGTTTTCACAGTATCTGATATTGAAAAGTTTCTTAACGAAGCACCCGATTCCGTATATTTGGCGGCAAAAGTAAGTCAGTTGCACATTCAGTATCTACTTAAGTACATATATTAATCTCAATTAAATAGCATACTTAGTAAATGTTGATAGGCATAATTATGCGTTCATATAAATTTTATTCATTTATCTACTACAATACTCTTTACATTGCAGATTGTTCTTATTATTGGAATAAACGGAGCATGTCGAACTAATGAACTAACACAACTTAATGTCAAAAACATTGAGAAACATTCAGATGACTTACTATTAATTAATTTACCTAATACAAAGACAAAAAGAGACCGCAACTTTGTCATTCGCAAGGAATACGTAACGATTGTTGAGAAATATCAAGCCTTACGGCCGCCTAACACTCCAATCAATCGTTTTTTTCTACAGTATCGCAATGGAAAGTGTGTTAGACAGCCTATGGGTACTAATAAAATTGGCAGTATCCCACGAGAAATAGCAACATTTCTTGAACTTCCAGAACCCCTGTTGTACACGGGTCATTGTTTCCGACGAACTTCAGCCACACTTTTGGCTGATTCCGGAGCTGATCTCCTGTCCCTTAAGCGCCACGGAGGCTGGAAGACCAATGCAGTTGTAGAGGGATACATAGAGGATTCCATCCAAAATAAGTCTAAAATATGTGAAGGCATCGTAGGAGCCATTAACTGAAAGAGCCTCAATCGGAAACTTGGACTGGCCTTTCTACATCAAAAATAAGCCGTTATGAAACACCTAACCATCTCCCTCTCTCTCCAACATTCACGCCAAGGGAATCCGATGAATCGGTACAACTATTAAGTATGACAGACAGTTTACCGAAAAACAGTACACAAGTGACTAACACCAATATTACAGTACCAAACAAAAATATTACACTCAATTTAAATAACTGTTGCAACGTTACTTTAAAATTTTCTTAATTATACTTTAGTATTATTTTATTATAATTTAAAGATTATTCTGTAATACTTACCTGTCATAATGTAGTAATTAATACCTAAACTGAAATAAAAGTGTACCTATCTTGTGATTGTAAACATTTTTTTATTGCATTTAGTCATTTCCTCGCTGAGGTGGAATGAAAAGTTACGTGTTGCACTCGAGTGCAAAGATTTTTCACCTCGTGTCCTTTTGATTCCCTCGCTAACGCTCAGGATTCTAATTTTGAATCACTCGCTGCGCTCGTGATTCAATTTTAAAATCCTTCGCTTGCTCGGTCATCAAAATTGAACACGCGGTTAAAAAGCAACTTTGCACTCTTGTATAACAAATAACTATTGATAAAAAGTATTAGTTGTATAACAATTTCCCTGTCATCTATGTGTAATCTATATTGAATTTTAGGGCTTACCTCACCTTTAGCCGCTCCTGTTTTATTGGAGTACAGTCATTCGAAGATCCACTTTTTCTTATTTGGGTCCACTGAACCAATATCATATAGTTATATGTTTTTTTTATTAATAATTATAAACTAGTGCTTGACCGCAATTCCGCCTGATGGTAAGCAGTGAAGCAATCGTTGATGGTAAAGCGCGCTAGTTTATTTTAGCCTATTCACTAAAAAAACTTAGTGAATAGGAAGGAAGACGGCAGTTGAGCGAGGTGATGCAATGTTAAACTCAACAACACGACCAACGACGCTGCGCCGGAGGGAGATTGATCTGGAGACCCACCACGACCAAACTCCCGACACAACAACATTTGGCGCATCATACCTGTCACACATCGCAACACAACTGCTCAGACCCGTCCTCCGTACGGCTTCACCAGACATCATGCCGGAACACGACGAATCGCTTGGCGGCAAGACTTTGTCTGGTGGGTGGTAACTTCTGCCGGCAGCCGATGTTATGGCCATCATGTAAGTCATATCATATATGGATAGTTTATTTATGGTGTCTGTACTCTGTACCATAGATTGATACTACAATGATAGATGAAAAGGTATTTTGAAAATGGGCTTAGTCATGCTCTAACTTGTGGATTACAATACGCGATAAGTTGGTACCGGTAATACCGTATTAGTAAATATTGCGGTATAATAAAAAAAGTCTTCTACATTGTATTTTATATTATTTTATTGTTGCATATCAAATACTTCTTCCCTCTTCCATTAGTTTTTATTTTGTAGCAATCATTTTCAAACTATCTCACTGGACTGTTCTGAATATTTTTTGCGTTGATTTATGTCGCGTCGCATTCTAAAACAAAATAAATAATATGAATGTTATGAATGAAATATCAATTATATAAAACTAGCTTTCCGCCCGCGGCTTCGCCCTCGTGGAGTTCGGTTATATCGCGCTTTTTAGATTTCCCTCGGGAGCATCAAATTTTTCCGGGATAAAAGGTAGCCTATGTTCTTTCTCAGGGTCTAAAGATTGTCTGTGCCAAATTTCATCAAAATCGGTTGAGAGGTTTAAGCGGGAAAGCGTAACAGAGAGACAGACAGACAGAGTTACTTTCGCATTTATAATATTAGTATGGATAATAATATGTATAAACTTGCGGATTTTGATGTTCAGTAATATAATTTTGTGTTTAACCCAGTTGAAGATGACCATGTCACGTTTCTCTGGAATCGGTCTATCATTACTGTTAGGATAGGACTATTATCGCGATTAAGCCTGAAAACGTTATGTCATATATATGTTTATACTAGCTTTCCGCTCGCGGCTTCGCCCGCGTGGAGTTCGGTTATATCGCGCTTTTTAGATTTCCCTCGGGAATATCAAAATTTTCCGGGATAAAAGGTAGCCTATGTTCTTTCTCAGGGTCTAAAGATTGTCTGTGCCAAATTTCATCAAAATCGGTTGAGAGGTTTAAGCGGGAAAGTGTAACAGACAGACAGACAGACAGACAGACAGACAGACCGACAGACAGACAGACAGAGTTACTTTCGCATTTATAATTTTAGTATGGATTTTATTATTATTATGTCATATATTTTCTGACGCTCTAATCAAATAGATCGATTAGCGCATCACGAAATATATGTCAATGTTACTACTGAGAGATCAAATACAATATTTCGACTTAAACTACTACAATATATCGCCCACGAGGTTGTTGACATGTGGAATATGAGCTCAGCTCTCAGTGTGCCGATTGTCATATCAGCCAACGGCCTGATGACCGAAAGCTTCTATTAACATCTATCGAGGCTATCGTTAGGCGGTTAGATCAAAGGCCTGATTCAAAAGGCAGTACTTCTCAATAGGTACGGCCCGTATCGTAAGGAGTTTGAACCCTGCTCGCGACATCGGAGGATTACTATTATTTTTATATTTCTAAAATTTTTATACTAAAATTAATTTATTCAGACAACCTTGGACCATTATTAGATGAAAATATCAAGCGAAAAACATACCTAGTTTATTAACTCTAACCTGGATGTGCATTAACGTCTCCAAGGATGAAAACATATTATATACTATTTTTCCTAATAATATCATTCAATCGCATTTGGACAATTTGTAGACCTACGTTCTTAGCACAGACCGAGGGCATGTAAATACTGTCAATCCGAATAGCGCTCATATATAAACGGATTTACACACTGTATCATTGACACAAAGTGGAATACAGATTTACGCCGTAAGAATGCCACCATGCTAAAGGGTGGTGTGGGTATCCTCAAACTACCTTTGAGGATACTCACACTGATGTCCTAGCGATGTCTAAGGTCCGTATTACAGAACGCCACTCAAACTCAAGCTCTACTTAAGTCTCGTTTGAAGCCATTTGATTGGTTGAAACTAGTTTTAAGTAATGCTTAAGCAGATATCAATGCTTGAGTTTCCTTCTGGAATACGCACCTTAGTCTTCGTGAATGTTCGCCAACTTCACTGGATAGCAGCTACGTCACTTGTAAGGCAATGACTGCTGCGAAACCGCATATTTATTTTATTCCATCATAAACCGTTTTTTATTTTTGCAGTTAAATATTACCATGTTAGCATTAAACATTATCACTGTAAATACATTATTCTTTTCTTCTTATCATAGCCTTGTTTGTACACCAGTCACACGCCGCACCGTCTGGCCAGATCTCATCACTTGGGATAAAAAAAAAATACTTGATATTTTTAAATTCTTCGTTTACTTTGCAGCTCTGAACTGCGTATTATAACTTTAATAGTACTAATAAACAATTTTCATTTTATTTTGCACTTTATGGTGTTACACCCATAACGCACTGCTCTTCAGTTTATGACACAACTAGCGACCCGCCCCAGCTTCGCACGGTTGAAATATTAATACTAAATACACTACAGTAAAACTGTGAACGTTATATAAAAGCATAGCGTCCCGCCGCTCCTGTCGCCGCAAACGCGACGCCCCGCAATTTTTAAATCTGTAATATCTTCGAAAATATTCATTTAAATCATATGCTGTAAAGGGTAATATAGGTCTATACTCAACAAAAAATGTATTTAAGGTTGGTTGTAATTGGATAAGGGTTAATGCTGTATTGGTTAAAATCGCTTCGAAAGTTAGCAAAAAGTAAATGACAAAAATTTTTATTGTGGGATAACCATAAGAGATAGACATATACCATCGTGGACTTTTTTGTAGACCTTTTCAATGTGTGCAATGTTTAGTACATTATTTTGATAAATCTCGTAGGGTTCAGCCTGCGTTTCACTGTAAACACGGAAAAAATGTAATTGTTTACGACATCACATAAGAAACCTCAAAATAATTGTATTTCTCCACTATTTAATGGATGTTATTAAACATATAAAACTTCCTCTTAAATCACTCTATCTATTAAAAAAACCGCATCAAAATCTGTTTTGTAGTTTTAAAGATTTAATAAAACATAGGGACATAGGGAAAGTGACTTTGTTTTATACTATGTAGCTCTCGCGCAGACATCTATCTATCTGTGTAGATATCTATTTTAGTGTATTGTATAAATAATATTTGCACCAACGACAGTCCCATTTTATGTGAAGGAAAATCACTGCCCACTGTGTAGATATCTATTTTAGTGTATTGTATAAATAATATTTGCACCAACGACAGTCCCATTTTATGTGAAGGAAAATCACTGCCCATTCCTTTGTTGCCTGGAAAAGATCGCAGAAAGCGATAAAGCCGCCCATTGTATATTTTGTAGTGTTTAGTGCATTTTTATGTTATGTATTTTTGCACTGAAGTATATTTTAAATGAATGATTTATTCTAAAATGAATCATCTTAATTTTGTTTCTTGATTTTTTATCGTTTTTATTTTATTTTTACTTTGTTTTTTTTTATTGTTTTAATATTTATTCTGCTATTATTATGAAAAGCTTGTTTGTTTGTGTTCTTGTTATTATATAAAGCTGACGAGTTTGTTTGTTTGTTTGAACGCGCTAATCTCAGGAATTAATGGTCCGATTTGAAAAATTCTTTTTGCTTTGGATAGCCCATTAATCCAGGAAGGCTTTACGCTATATAACATATGCGACTAATAGGAACGGAGCATATAAAAAAGAACATTTTGTAACCGCGCGGCGCAGCTAGGACAAATACAAATAAAAAACAAATTCAAGATCACGAAAAGCAATACAGCTGTTCCCGGGTTATATTTAATGGTGTAACTATCCCGACTTTGTTTTATTTATATTGAAGATTATCACGGTTTGACGGAAACCTAAACAGACTCTCGGGCGTAAACAGTTGTGTACCTAAAGTATTATCGTATACCATACTTTGTAGTAACACATGTACGTATGAAGACTTATAAGTAGGTACTCGTGCCCTACCAAAATAAAGGTAAGATATTGGTCAGTAAACATAGGCTGTGTCCATACTACAGAGTGATTTACGTTTGTATCGCCCTTGACCAAGGCCATATTTTTGCAAACATAGCCGATGGCGTAAGGCGTTCTGCGTCATATCTGGATAAATTATGATATGAGTAGGGTTTCACGGGTAAATAGACCTGAAAGATAAGATATTAC
This sequence comes from Sesamia nonagrioides, assembly GCA_017933935.1. Classification (NCBI taxonomy): domain Eukaryota; kingdom Metazoa; phylum Arthropoda; class Insecta; order Lepidoptera; family Noctuidae; genus Sesamia; species Sesamia nonagrioides. Next base: position 69,937 of record JADWQK010001722.1, read on the forward strand.
CTAGGAAAAAAAAACCCTACTGAAGATTTTCTGCTGAAAAAATATTTAATTGTTTCTATTTTCTGGGATATATAATGTGGCCTAAGTATACTGATTATAAAAAAAAATCAATCTCTTCTAGTCGAAGTTCTCGGCGGTAGGCCATAACATCGGCTGCCGGCAGAAGTTACCACATAACAGACAAAGTCTTGACGCCAAGCGATTCGTCGTGTTCCGGCATGATGTCTGGTGAAGCCGTACGGAGGACAGCTGGTCTGAGCAGTTGTGATGCAATGTGTGGCGGGTACGATGCGCCAAATGTTGTTGTGTCGGGAGTTTGTTCGTGGAGACGAGAGTTTCCAGAGCAATCTCCCTCTAGCGCAGCACCGTTTGGTCGTGTTGGTCTTGGGTTTAACATTGCATCACCTCGCTCAACTGCCGTCATCCTTCCTATTCCTAAGTTTTTTAAGTGAATAGGCTTAATAAACTAGTGCGCTTTACCATCAACGATTGCATCACTGCTTACCATCAGGCGGGATTGCAGTCAAGCACTATTTTATAATTATTTAAAAACATTTCAATTTAAAAAACACGAGCTAAACAATAGTAAAAGATTTACCCGTCAGCAAGACTGTTAGCTTCGGCGGACATTATTATGTGAAGATTCTTCTAAAGGTGCGTCCAGACGATGTTCTATGTTACGTATTTGGTTTCCGCACTTGGCCTATCCAGTGGAGCATTGCGCGTGGTGTCCAGACGATATCAAGGCATGTGCTTTGAATGGTAAGTCAACCATGTTAGGTCAGGCCTCAGGCCGAGGCATCATAATCAGCCAATAATGTTCCCGCTGTTGGGACACAGGCCTCCTCTCGGTGAGATGGAGTGGGCCTTAATCTACCACGCTGGCCCAGTGCGGATTGGTAGATGTCACAAGTCTTAGATACTTTTTCTGGCTCTAGGACATGCCGGTTCCCTTACGTTGTTTTCCTTCGCCGTTTTGAGAGCAGTGGTGATGAAATAATCTACACAAAGTAAAGCGCCTGATGGGGTTTGATCCATCGACCTACAACTTGTACTTCGTGGTCGATACCAATAGGCCACCGTTGTTCTCAGCTGGAGGCCGAGCCAACTGACTTACAAAATCTAATATATAAAATTCTCGATCGCGGTGTTTGTGGTTAAACTCCTCCGAAACGGCTTTCCCGATTCTCATGAAGTTTTGCGTGCATATTGGGTAGGTCTGAGAATCGAACAACATCTATTTTTTATCCCCCTAAATCTTAAGCGTAATCCACCCCTAATTTTTTTATAATATTGTGGGCGTCGCATTTGCGGCGGTACCAGGCGGCGTACCAGGTTGGGCCGCTGTGTTTTTTATACATCGTTAACAGCTTTTTTGTAATGTATTTTGTATCAGCCTTGCACCCGTGCGAAGCCGGACGGGTCGCTAGTAGCAGATAAGAATTGAGGCCTAAAATCTTGAATTATATCTTCTGCCTAGCCTTTTTCCCTACAATGAAAGGCTTTTTTATGTTTTGGATGGGAAAACATCAAATAACCTCTCTCTTTCTGGACGGGGCAGAAGGGCGTGTCATACTTTTACTGACCACAACCCACCCGTGTTCCTTCACTTGCCTGTGCGCCAGGGCCACGGTTTCTTATAATGTTAGGCCTGGTTTTCAGTCCAATCAGATACATCTGAATACTAATTTTACATAAAGTGACTGTCTATCTGACTTCAATAACCCCTAATTTGGTAATACGATAATAATAATAATCATCATCATCATCAACCTTTTTATCGTCCCACTGCTGGGCACAGGTCTCCTCTTATCCAGAAAAGGATTAAGTCGTGGTCGCCTAGTCATGGTTAAAATACCAGCCTCTCAAGTATGAGTGTGCGGGTTCGAATGCAGGTCAGGCAAGTACCAATGTCAACTTTTCTAAGTTATATGTTCTTTCTAAGTATATCTTGGACACCAATGACTGATTAAAAGGTGAAGGAAACATCTTGAGGAACCCTGGACTTTAAGTCTGAAATCGCCAACCCACATTAAGCAAGCGTGGTGATCACGCTCAATAATCCACGATAATCCTGAATCAACAAACATAAAACAAAAATATTATCAAGATGTATTAGAAGTAACAAACAAAGTTGCGGGGTATGAATTGTACTGTCCCGACATCCAAGTAGATTAATTTATAATGTTACTAAACTCTGTACAGTTCATTTGTTTCTAAAACAGCTTGTTTATTCACAAATCTCAAGTTAGAACCTATTACAAACATACTACATAACGAGGTTCTCGATCTTTGTTTGTACCTACAACTAACAACATTGGAACAATCACATTGTTGTCATCATACATTTACAGAAGCAAGTTCGAAGTCGAAACGTGGCGGCAACAAAAGGCACAGCTATTATGCAGTCATATGTGATAGTTATCACTGATTGTTGTGATAAGTCGGCACGCTATGCTACGGTTGTGTTTACAGACGCCCGTCACATTGACTGTATCATAGTACCTATAGTATAGAGGTGTTTTCAGGCGAGCGTCGCTCGTAGCTGCAAGGCAGTCGCGGTCCGTATGCCCGTCAGATCCAACGCCTCACGCGCGCTCTAACTGCTACGAGCTACGTCGTAGCATGTCCCGGTTTCTCGTAGGCAATTCCTACAGCTACGATTTTAAAAATCGCTTTTAAATTAATTTACCAAAGTTCTCCAGTGAAGTTTTTGAGTTAAAACTTTAAAACTAATCTGCGTGAATTTAAACTATCGTTGTATTATTATAATAGTGGTTTAAATGATTAAAGAAATAAAGTGATCGTGGAGTTGATCTGCTTTACTTAAGTGATGATTGTGAACTAGAGTGTTTTATGTGAATATATATACATCTGAATATATCTGTAGCTTTAAGTTTGGAATATTGGTGAGTATGATAATATTATTAATTAATTAAGTAAGGTAATATTTTCAGTAATAACTTTCTGTAGTTCAAGGCAGGCAGCAGGAATTCGCCAAGATTCTGAAAATTTATGGTTATAAGTATAGTCGTTGGGTGCTGACAAAATTATTGCCTTATCTAGAAAGTAATAAATTACGTGTGTAATTTGATAACATTTATCAACACTTGACTTTCATTCATGATGTAAAACTCGCGTATAATTTATTGTTTCAATTAGCGTGATTATGCTTTTAATGTGTATTTATAATGACGGTACCACAATTGCGACTACTGACATGGCTTTGAAGTACAAAATCCTGTTTTTGAAAATTTAAACCTTAAGTTGGTTCGCAAAACATCTTCAATAATAATATTTCATCAGTAGCTGCGCCACGCGGTCTCACCCGCGTATGTTTTGATATGTTTTTTTTTTATATATGCTCCGCTCCTATTGGTCGCAGCGTGATGGTAAAAAGCCTGAAGTCCTAAAGTCCCTAAAGTCTTCTTGGATTAATGGGTTTTATAACGCAATACGTTTCTCCCAATCGGACCAGTAGTTCCTGAGATTAGCGCGTTCAAACAAACAAACTTTTCAGCTTCATATTAGTATAGATTTCAGGCTAATCTTACTTTCAAATTCTCTCATTATCCCCAGTACTTCGGCAATGAAGCGGTTTTGGATATTCTGTATTGTTTGTCAAATAAATTACTAATTCTAATAAAGTGATCCATCACCACATGAGACTAATCTTCTTTGGAAATAATATTAAAAACGTTGATAGAGTGTGCTCAATATATCAATTTATCTCATAACATGATGGCTGTGTTTTTCTTAAACACAATCCGATAACAGAATGTCATCCATCACACGAAAGAACACTAGTAGTAATATGTCATAACTTGGAAACTTATAATAATTTTGCGTGAAAATACGAATAAAACGATTTACGTACCTGCCGTGATGTTCCAACATAAGTGTCGAGTCGCTAAACTTAAGTGGCAGTCGGCAGGGCACATTGCTCGTAGAACCGATGGCCGATGGGGCAGTAAGGTTCTGGAGTGGCCCACACGTACTGGAAGACGCAGCGTAGGGAGGCCCCCAACAAGGTGGACCGATGACCTGGTGAAGGTCGCGGGAAGCCGATGGATGCGGGCAGCACAAGACCGGTCATCGTGGAAAGTCTTGGCGGAGGCCTTTGTCCAGCAGTGGACATCTATAGGCTGAAGAAGAAGAAGAGTGTCTTCAAGGCTAGAATGAATACGCTCATAAACTAGTGCAGTTTACCATCAACGATTGTATCACTGCATACCCTCAGGCGGGATCGCAATCAAGCACTAGATTTTATATTTATAAAAAATACGAAACATTGCAAAAACCTGAGGTCGAAAATACTATGTTTTGAGGTTGAAAATACTATGTTTTGAGGTTGAAAATACTATGTTTTGAGGTTGAAAATACTATGTTTTGAGGTTGAAAATACTATGTTTTGAAGTTGAAAATACTATGTTTTGAGGTTGAAAATACTATGTTTTGAGGTTGAAAATACTATGTTTTGAAGTTGAAAATACTATGTTTTGAGGTTGAAAATACTATGTTTTGAGGTTGAATGAAAATACTATGTTTTGACGTAAAAATCATTTCTAAATAAAGGAGTAGAAGATTATATTAGCCAATCTGTTAAATTACTTTCCCCGCACAGACGAGCATAAATTTGTATGTATACAAGTGTACCTATACACTGATTGAAAAGACGTTTGGTGAGCTTATCCTTAGCGTTGGACTCCCGAAAGTTCACTGTCTCTAAAGAAATATTTAATGAAGTCGCCAATTCTCTTGTTTATAAACTAATTTTAAGTTCTGTGCAACATACACAGAACTTAAGTTCTTTGCATTTCATTAAGAAGAGAACATATTCATTTAGTCCTGTCAAAGTAAGACAGATAGAGGTGATTAAAATTAAGTTCAGTTTTCTGTATTTTGTTTTATTTAATATTGTTTCTAACACACTTCGTTTTAAGCATAGTTTACTTTATTGATATTTTGCTTTTTCTTTTATCGGTATAAAGCTGTTCTCGTTAGCTTAATTTTTTTACGATATTAACTTACGGAGAGGTTTGGCGCTGCACGCCAAGTTTACCTAGTACGGTTGCAGATGCTCCTATTTGGCAACGTACGTATTATATTATTATAGTATTTTTGTAATTTGTATATTTATTGGTGAATAAATAAATAAATGAAAATAAATAAATAAAAATATGTCTCTGACTAATTTCACAGAACTATTTTTTTTTTAATAATTATATACTAGTGCTTCACAGCAATCCCGCCTGATGGTAAGCAGTGATGCAATTGTTGATGGTAAAGCGCACTAGTTTATTAAGCTTATTCGAGCGAGGTGATGCAATTTTAAACCTAAGACCAACACGACCTAACGATGCTGCGCTAGAGGGAGATTGATCTGGAGACTCTCCACGACCAAACTCCCGACACAACAACATTTGGCGCATCGTACCCGCCACACATCGCAACACAACTGCTCAGACCCGTCCTCCATACGGCTAAACTGATGAACTAACTGAAATGCATTGAACTTTAATTTCTGAAAACGTAATTGGGGCCAATATTTAGTGAGTTCTGGCTAACTTAGTGTTTATAAAAACACTACACTATCAGTTTCGACAATATTTTGTAAATATTGATGTTTGGGTTTGAGTACTATTTAGAGCTGAAGAGAAGCTCTTTCAAAGTCCGCAAAGAAGAGATTCTCACTCTAAACATAACACTTTTGAATTCTAAAATTTGACAATTGAAATTTAGAAATTGACAGCCTCCGTGGGGTAGCGGTAGCGAACGCGACCGCTGCGCAAGGAGGCGCGGGTCCGATCCCCGCGCAGTGAAAATATTTGTATGCATGAATATGAATATTTGCACTGGTCTGATCGTGCCTCGGAAATCACGTTAAGCGTAGGTCCCGGTTGCCATACGAACTCCTAAAGGCAGTCGTTACAAAAGTCCAACAATTGGTCTAACTGCACTGCTTCGATATCGGCTTCGAGTTGTTGAGGTCAGACGGCAGTCGCTTCACTAAAAATGTCGAAGTTTAGCCTAAATCAGCAGTTAGACTGGAAAAGTGAACCACAGAGTCCAAAGCTGCAAAAGCTTCGGATGCGACTAGGGTTAACGCTGAGAGGATGATGATGACTTGTGAATTCTAAAAAGAAGGTCGTTTGACCGATGATGACAAGCTGCTCGAATCTGTAAATGTGTCATCGTGAACTTTTTTTGTAATTTCACCTGATGCTAGTGATAAACACTATTGCCAGCTCACTTTGTCTAAGTTTTCACGATGAGATATTTACAAAATTGATAGACTATTTTTTTTTTTTGTATTGTGGCACTAGTTATGGCTTTGTGCCAATTTCAAGTAAAATAAAAATCTTCAAAAGATCTTCTTTCTTTCTCATATGGCTTTGCACGGTTTGTGCATTTAGCCAATGTCACGCAATGAATTATTCATGTCGAAAAAGACGGCCGCGCGAACCGAACATGGAGGAAGTTTTGGTGCAAAGCCATGATGTGGCCACTATGCTACAATATTTCACTGTTCTTTATGAATTATTCACTTAATGCACTTTTTACTACATAAATCACGCGTTTTTATTTAGTAAACGACACTATAAATAATTTAAAAGTCCAATGAAAAATGAGCGTGGCACTCATCTTAGCTTCCCGCCAAAACCTCCATTGATAGACTTATTCACGAAACAAACACGCGTGTTGGTAAAAACATAAACAATAACAATGGCGCCGATTCTGTTGTTCACAAACTAAACTCATTATAAGTTCAATGCATCTTTTCCTTTCTATTTCATTAAGAAAAGGACAGAAGATAAAATGTCAGTTTAGACCTGTCAAATTAGTGCGCTCCTGACGTAAACTGGCGTATTTTTAGTCGCCATGTTTATAATCGCCTCTAAACTGTCTATGGAGTATCTTAATTTGATAGGATTAAATTAAAATGTTATCTTCTATCCCTTTCTTAACGAAATGGAAAGAAACAGATGCACATAACTTAAAATTAGTTTAGATTGTGAACAACACAATTGGCGCCATTGATGAGTTTATCACAAATCTAATAACAAAATGAAACATCCGTGGTGTTTGATAGCGTCTCATTGGATTTACTGAAACCGTGTCATAATTTGAATGTAATAATAAGTTCATTACGAAGGCCTTATATTTTAACGGACTAAAAGCTTGGAAAATATGGCAGTTGAGACTTTAATTACGAGTTACAGACGTAAAAACCAGCACAGTTTCACGAAATTTATAACTCATTCATTTACGAAATCAAATCATTTCCAACATCATCTACAAAATGTGGCCGCCTTTGTAATGGAATGTTCGAACAAACTTATGTAATTATTAGTCCGAAACTTTCTGGGGACAGTTTCAGAGCTTGTATCTGAAGTCTTTCTTTAGGTAATATTTTTCACCACTCGACTAGAACTGCGCCACGATTCCGCTCGTGTGGTCTAATGTGTAGTAAAACCTAGATAGAGAAATCCTCAAATACATCGGCCTAGTGATTCTTGAGTTGATACTCTACTGATGACAAGAGAAAGTCGCATTTTGTTTGCTGTACCAACTTTATGTAGTTTAGTAATTTGCTTTCTCCTCTTTATCATAAGCATAGTTACGGTATATTGTGGTAGTCATAAGTTGAAATAGGTTTAAAGGCCTGGGAGGACACGGCGCAGCACACTCTCTCCAAATGTCTAGCTTGGGAGGAGCAGCGCCTTGAGGATTTTCCAACCCGGAAAAAAAAAAAAAAAGGTTTAAAGCCCTGACTACATGTACCACACAACATCACACCGAGTAAATGTGGGCAAGCAGTGGTTACGTGTACAAGTTTCGTTGCAGTATTCCTGCGTTTGTGTTGTGGTAACTGCAAAATCAAATCAAATGGTCAAAGCTACGCTGTGACCAGGATACTGGTGATTGCGATGTGGCAGCGACATGACGTGATGTGGTCAGTAATCTATTTATACTGATTATGAACCACATTACGGTCATGTCGCAACTGTATTTAATTCACACGGTTAATTTTCACGGCGAAATATGGCCGTGCGAATAAATTATTCATGTTCTTAAAAAAATTGCGCCCGTCTACGTTGTCGTTATGGTGTGATTGTGGTATGTGTAATCTTTCGATTGTTGTAGATCACAAACAACCATCCGGTTATTAAATGTTGTGTATGACAAGTAAGCTGTTGCCATCAATGCATATTTCAAAAGCATCAGTAAAGTCAAAAAGTGATTCAAGATAACGCTAAATCCATTTTGTACATTGTTCACACCAGCACAATGTTTAGTCAGTTTCCCCGAAATTGCTTTATCCAATGGATTATATTGCCCAACACAAGTCTATAGTGATCCTTAGAACAGAGGCTCGCGTTATTTGATAACCAGAAGGTATTAGATATCAAATATTGAACGCTGTTTGGGTGGAAGCTTTTGTCTATAAATTGGGTTGTATCCTAAAAAACAATTTAAGGTCCGTCAGATAGGTTTGTAAAAAATATTTAACACGTATTTTTTATTTTTTCTTTCATGCAAATACTTAGGAAGATATAATGATTTGAAATATAGCATGACGTCACGCCGTGCAACAAAATATACGACGGCGTCACGTAATTAGCCCCCACTCCGTAACTTTAATATGCCATATCTCAGCAGTTTTTGGTAGTTTCGACAAAATAAAAAATACGGGTCTTAATTCTTTTTATTATCTATAAGACGGACTAATTATTTTATTGATTTTCATACCTTGGATACATCCCTATTGGGCGGATGAAGTGATAACTAGCTTTCCATTTAGATGTTTGATTTAGTAAACAACTGATCAACATTTTGAAGCTCGAGGTCAGGAGTAATGGATGTAGAGAGAAGATGTTAAAACCAAAGTATGGTTGAGCTGGGTAGGGTTAGGGGTCGATTGAACACGCATTAGACTATTTCAACTGAACTGAACAAGAGGCTGGGAAAGTTTTGGAGGCTCGGATTGTTGAGACAAACAGATATATAGGTCCCTACATATGTTGCAGGTGATGTAATTTTCGATTTTCATTTGCTTCCCCATAGTAGGGTATTTGACAAAAAAAAAAAACTAATTAGTCCGTCAGTCAGATTTCTAAAAAATACTAGACACGTATTTTTTCTTTTTTCATAAAAACAAAAAATGAAGACGACACAGCGCGTTGAAAAATCGTGTGACGTTACTGCACGCTACACTTTTTAGCGGCCAGTGACGTCACCAGCCACCACTCCTGATCTTTGATGCCAATGCAAATGACAATTTTTATTGATTTGATAATAGGTGTCTAGTATTTTTTGGAAATCTGACAGACGGACTAATTAGCTGTTTTTAGTCAAATACCTTATTCCAAATTTCTATTGGAAATATCGTAATAAACGACTGTATTAGTACTTTAATATTTGTAAAGTCACGGAAGTAAATTGTAAAGAAATTTGAGAACCAACTTAAATTCTGTTTTATCGTATTTTATTACAATAAATATAAAAGTCTCAAAGAGCTTCAGGGAAGAATGTATTACTATGGATATAAAGTTAATTACCAAATTGAATTATCCTTTTATTCAAATTAGAAGTGTCATCCTTTGTATTAAACGGCTATGACAAGATACAATTTAGGTGAATTTGCTTAATAACGGGTTTCTTTGACTGTACCTATTAAACACTTCTCTCTTCTCTTCTTCAATATGTCCTTCATCAAGACCTGGATCTGAGGACCTGGTCACTACACCCCTTTAAGCGGACAATCTGCCTCCATCGGCTGAGGTCCGAAATTGCACTCACTAAGCACTTATATAAGTCAAATGGTGATAAAATGTAGTTGTAATGTAAATCTTTATTACGTCACGCGTCGGTTTATGTATTGCGCTGTCCGAAATAACGAGGTAGGAAACTGATTTATGAATGTACGTATTTGTATTTACATTTAACTAAGTCGTGCGTCCCTCTTCATACAATATTAGCGCCTCTTTACACGACTATTAGTAAATGGTGGACGTTTTACTCCGTTCGTTTTACTCGTATATATACCTCGGGCAAACGTTGCAATTAGGGAAAAACAACTTCGAGAAGGAGGCAAATAGAAGGATCCAGCTGGGATGGGCAGCATTTGGTAAACTTCGTCGGGTATTTTCGTCGCCCACACCCCAATGTTTGAAGACCAAAATCTTCAACCAGTGCGTCCTACCCGTCATGACTTACGGAGCCGAGACGTGGACACTAACGGTCAGACTAGTCCATAAGTTTAAAGTCGCTCAGCGAGCTATGGAGCGGGCTATGTTGGGTGTCTCTCTGAAGGACCGCTTCAGAAATGAGGTGATCCGACAGAGGACCAAAGTCATCGACATAGCTGAGAGGATGAGCAAGCTGAAGTGGCAATGGGCTGGTCACATATGCCGCAGGGCGGACAACCGTTGGGGTAAACGAGTCCTTGAGTGGAGACCGCGTCTCGGCAAACGTAGCGTGGGACGCCCTTGGGCGAGATGGAGCGACGACATCAAAAAGGTGGCTGGTAGTGGCTGGCGGAGAACTGCTCAGGATCGAGCTTGTTGGCGTGCCATGAAAGAGGCCTATGTCCAGCAGTGGACGAGTGCTGGACGATGATGATGAGACGTTTTACTCTACAATTTTAGCACTATATTAACGATCTTCTGCCCAAGACTTGGTGAAATATACCCATAATGGGCATTTTGGTCGTGCATATTTTTTGGAATCGGATCAGTAGTTCGGAAGTTTACCACAGATAATGGCGCCGATTCTGTTGTTCAAAAACTAAACTAATTTTAAGTTATGCATCTTTTTATTTCTATTTCATTAAGAAAAGGACAGAAGATAAAATGTCAGTTTAGTAATGTCAAATTAATGCGCTTCAGACCTAAACTGGCGTATTTTTAGTCGTCACGTTTATAATAGCGTCCAAATTGTCTATGGAGTATCCTTATTAGACAGGATTTAAATAAACTATTGGAGTTTTGGCGGGAAGCTAAGATGAGTGCCACGCACATTTTTCATTGGACTTTTAAATTATTTATAGTGTCGTTTACTAAATAAAAACGCGTGATTTATGTAGTAAAAAGTGCATTCAGTGAATAATTCATAAAGAACAGTGAAATATTGTAACATAGTGGCCACATCATGGCTTTGAACCAAATCTTTCTCCGTGTTCGGTCCGCGCGGCCGTCTTTTTCGACATGAATAATTCATTACGTGACATTGGCTAAATGCACAAACCGTGCGAAGCCATAAGAGAAAGAAAGAAGAACTTTTGAAGATTTTTATTTTGCTTGACATTGGTACAAAGTCATAACTAGTGCCACACTACAAAAAAAATATTGTCTTCTATCCTTTTCTTAACGAAATGTAAAGAAACCGATGCACATAACTTAAAACTAGTTTAGTTTGTGAACAACAGAATCGGCGCCAATATAATACTACATCCATCATCATCATGAACCTTCTTATCGTCCCACTGCTGGGCATGGGCTTCCTCTGATACAGAAAAGGATTACACCTTACCTACAGACACACACACACACAAACACACATACAAATATTACCTCTTTATAATATTTTAGTATAAAAAATAGAGTCCCTCGTTGTAATTCAGTTGCCAGATACTTGGCTGAACCGTAGGTACCATTTGTCTCTCCCGTTTTCCCGGCCGTCATCAAGTTCTAAAGATTTTGATGAAATGGGATGGATCAAATCCAATGTTTCTGGGACCGAAAAAACCAATATATCTAAAGGGTCGACGCAACCGTTTATATTTCTCGGTCGCACTTCCATTCCCAAGAACTGCTCTATTAAATGTACAATAGCTGTCAATTCAATTTATTGCGTTACGGTATTTCATTCTATAACACTTTTACAAAAATGATTAACGTTATGTTGTATTGAAATTCAAAACGCGTGTCCTTTTAAAATAATTTAATGGGGCGGCCATTTTGTTACTTTAAAATATAACTGTATGAGCTATTTAGAACTTGACATGCCTTTATTGGATTGGTCTTCAAAGGCTTGCCATCCACTGAATCACTTATCTGCTATAGTGGCGGGAAATTCAGTTGAAATTTTATCGATATTTCTGTGCCAGCCTAAGTCAGTACAGTGTAAAAATGAATGGGTACCTAAGTGAGTTGAGCGAAAGAAGTTGTACGCTCCAGTGATGTTCAAAGTACGAAAGTTTGAGGCAATATATTTGCATCGTAATCTTTATTCACTAAACGGTTGCGACTGACTTTCGTAGTATCTCTGATGCTTACGGTGACTCATCGCGTTCTACTTTTTATTGAAAGTAAACAGATTCTTTTAAGACTTTTACGATCATACAAATAACAGATCAAAATAACGCTACATGAAAGGAACTCGTGTTATTGTGCTATTGCTATATACAATAATAAAAGACCTTGTAGATTTGGAAACATGGATGCTATTCATTTTAAATTCACGCTGGTAAACTCGGAGAAAAGTGGATAAAGATTGTGTGATTATAATTCTATTAGCGGCATTATTATTTTTCCATTTAACTAAAACGAGCAATATTTTTAACCGATTTCAAAAAGGCGGATGATGCTCAATTCGAACGTATATGTTTTTTTTTGTTTGTTAGTGCATAACTTCGTCGTTTATGAACCGATTTTGATCATTCTTTTTGTTGGAAAGAAGATATTTCCAAGGTGGTCCTATGATAAGGACTTCAGGGTTTGATGTTGGTAGACGTGTATTCGTAAGTGTTTTCGTTAGGTATTTTAAAGCTCTACAATTTAATTAACGTCTGGAGTAGATCTGATGATGGAGCCGGGAGACAGGTGAGGGAACTCTTCAACGATTAACAGCAGCTACCTTGGGTTTGTACTCAAATACTAATTTCTATTGATAAGAATCTTACACCTAGAAGGTTTGTGACTGTCAATAGGGGGCTGATTTCGGAAGTCGGTGGCAAAAATTCATATACAAAAACCAAAGACACCATGATCATGACCATGACAAGTATATTTGTTTTTGCCACTGAATTTCTTATTTCTCTGAAAAGTAACACGAATATTTATTTGGCCACGTGAGACCGCAGTTATCATTATCAACCTACCCTGTAGGAACCCTTGTCTTTACAGTAACACCTGTGATTCACTAGCTCACCACTACACTCGTATCGCAAGCAGGACCTTGACCAGTGTCAGTGACAGACGGATAGATTGACAGCTATACTTCTACTACTATGTATATGAGACAATGTTAGTATGTACCTATTAGGAAATACAAACATACTCTTTTCCCAAATATGTTGGGGTCGAAATCCAGTTTAACCAGATCCCGCATAATACCAGTATTTACATTTGACAGAACTGTGAGAAACAACTTTTATCATTAATTTTTATACTCTAAACGGCCAGTGCCTAAGGCGCCGTTTTAATTAATTAAATACACGTAGCATTTCGCAAAGTTTGAGTAAAAGTACTATATGGAGAACCAGTCAAGTGAATGGCGTTGTTATTTAAGCGAAGCATTGTAACTCACTCCATTCGTTAATCTGTGAGGTAACATGTGATGAAGGTCTGACAATGCAACCCAAGTGGCTGGAATTGATGTTGGGAAACAGTTCTGTACACTACACAAACATATAGAACATTAAATATACGTGTTTAAATATTAAAACAGCAAATTAACCGCTGAATAATTTATTATAATGAGTCGTAATACTAATGTCCTTTTGTTGTGTTACAAGTTACAACATTTTACGATATTAATCTAATATACAGCATTGTTATTACTTGTGACATTTTATGGGTAGTAAAACGTATAAAGAAATGTTTGTTCGTTTTGTGTATCCACACAATTGACCACGTCGCACACTATGTGGCGACTACGACAGCTCGACGACAAGACGCTTACCTGTAGCCTACGACTGTCATCGGGTGTGCGTCTGGAATATGGTGCACGTTTGAGGCTTCAGTTCATAGGGTCCAAGGCCAAGGTGGCTGCCAGGAAACTTGACGTTATCACAAAGGGCCGGCGGTACTTCACGCCAAGACAGCTTCTAATGTTGTACAAAGCACAGGTCCGTTCATGTGTGGAGTACTGTAGCCACAATTGGACTGGTGCTGCAAAATGTCACCTGGCTACTTTGGATTCAATGGAGAGGCGTGCGAAGAAGCTGATTGGCGACCAAAGATTTAACTCCAAACGGTATCTAAAGCCTGTAGCGCAGGCGTAGAGTAGCCAGCCTTTCGGTATTCTATAGGATGCATTTTGGTGAATGTGTGAGGGAAATGCATGATTTAATTCCCACATTTCCGTTCCACCATCGGACGACCCGTCGTACGGCGAGTTTCTACCCTTACGTTGTTAAAACCTTCCTCTTCTTCGCCTTTTCTTTTATACCGCGTACATCGAGGGACTGGAACAATTTGCCAGCGGCGGTGTTTCCGTCGGACTACAATTTGAGCGTCTTCAAGGCTAGAATGAATAGGCTCTTAATTAACTAATGCGCTTTATCATCAACGATTGCGTCACTGCTTACCATCAGGCGGGATCGCAGTCAAGAACTAATTTAAAATATATAAAAAAAGAAAAAGGTAAATAAGTGGCAAGACCATGTGACTAGTAGCAAGTAGATTTGAACAAAACAATTGTATAAAAATTGGCGGCCACAATCTGTTGTCAAGTCTAGTCACCGAGTTAACCTAAACACATAGTATGCACCATGTCTAAAAGTCAATTGTATCCTTTATTTCTGAGATGCTGAGAAGCCATGAAATGCAAAGTCAAATTTATTCTAATTTCCTCCATAAACGCGGGGTACTTACGTAGACACGTCTTGTTGAGTCGTCTTGAATTCTTGGGGCTTTTGCGACTTCAGTTGAGTGGGATAGGGTTCTAAGTACTTACCAAGATTTGCTTATAAACACCTACTTAATGAAGTTTACTCTCACGCCTAGGTGCTCTAAATCTTATTTATTGTAAAGTTTTTAACTGACTTTAAAATAGCATCGAAATAGTTTGCGTAATACATAATTAAATAATTATTACCTCATTTTGCTATTTTCGAAACAAATTATAAGTACTGCCTACAATTTTTTATGTGCGATGTCCTTAAATACTGATAATTTAAAACATAAGTTTAGGCATGTTTTTTTGAATTTATTAATTAATCCTAAAGGTATTCGATAGACGAGGCGTTAGTTACCCGAAACTACATAATTAATGAAGTTTTTTAATGAAGTAAGGAGTGACCTATTACTCGTTTTTATTGGTGCTATTAGAGACCCTTTAGTGAGCATAATGAGGGGACGATGGATGATCTAATTAATAGTGACAAATTATTACGCTTTTGTAGTCATTTACGGTATGACAGCCTCCGTGGCGTAGCGGAAGCGAACGCGGCCGCTGCGCAAAAATCAGCAGTTAGACTGGTAAAGCGGATCCCAGAGTCCAAAGCCGAAAAAGCTTCGGATGCGACTGGGATTAATGTTGAGATGATGATGATGACGTCTGTTACCTCCTCATTGCCCCATACTATTGCTATAGCTAAACATGATTCCAGGGTGAAAACCAGGGTCTAAAGTGTTATTGGGTTTTCTATTAGGATGTTTTCGAGTAGCAGAACAGTGTCTGAATTTATGTTCGGTTGAAGGCGTTAGTCTCGCCTCCTGTGGGAGTTACACGTAACGGACAAAATGTGTGTACCTATTATAGGTACACCTCTTTTTCGCCTCCTATATATAGTATCAATTAATTAAGTGTATTAGTAATGTGAGGAGTCACAGTTTTACCTATTAGTTGGGTTTTTATGGATGTTATTAGAGATCGTTTCGTGAGCATAATGGGGGTCGATGGATGATATTAGTGCTAATTGTAGGTAACCTACTGTTGGAGATGTAAACTTCGCCAATATCAAACCAAAGAGGATTGTAATTAGATATTTTTATAATTCTCTATATTGTCTGGGTGTGTCACTTACTTCTCGTTGTCATGTGAACGATGGTGTCGTCTAATAAATAAATTCATTAAAACATCTCCTGGGTAATTACTTTTTTCATCATAACCCAACAGGTTATGGGCCCAGGACGTTAGTCTCGCGTCGAAATTATTATTTTCGCGTGTTTTGGTGGAAATAAGTATTATTTCAAAATTTCACGTCAGTTACGTTTTTCAACAAAATGGCTTCAGGGGTTTCAGGATCTTCAGTGGGCATTCCAATAGACAAATTAAAAGGGATGGAGGATTATAATAATTGGAAATTTATCATGAAGATGATCCTAATACACGAAGACCTGTACGAAACCATTGAATCGGAAGATTGCAAAGATGAACGTAAGAAACAAAAGGCACTCGCGAAAATTTGTCTGTCTGTTGGACCGTCTGCTTTGCAGCATGTGCGCAACGCTAAAACTGCTTATGAAGCTTGGACATGTTTGCAAAAAGCTTATGAAGATAGGGGCCTATGCAGAAGACTAGGGTTGCTGAGATCGCTTTTTGGGGTGAAATTGAAGGAGATGGAAGGCATGCAAGCGTACATAACGAGAGTCACAGAGTTAGCACAACAATTGGCTGATATTGGTTCACCTTTAGATGATGTGTTTGTTGCTGTCATTTTATTAAGTGGGCTAACAAGCGATTTTGACCCACTAATAATGGCTCTAGAAAATTCTGACAGTAAGTTGACCAGTGAAGTCGTGAAGTCTAAACTGATGCTGGAACAGTTGCGTAGGGATGACAAAGAGGTACCAGATGTGAGCGCATTGGCTACAAAGAAAGTGTACAAGTGCTTCAGATGCAAGAAGGCAGGCCATATGAAAAAGGATTGTCCCATGAAGGGTTCATATTCTGTTGGAAAAGATAAGCCGAAGAAGGATAGCAGTACTCTTTTGACAGCATTGTCAGTGTATCCAAAACGTCAAATTTGGTATGTTGATTCCGGTTGTACAAACCATATGTGTAACAGCAAGGATCAGATGATGGACTTTGAGCGATCCAGGTCTACAGAGGTGAATGTGGCTAACGGAGAGAGCATATTTATGGAAGGAAAAGGCAGAGTTTGTGTAAATTTAAAGAAATTAGGTTACAAAACAATAAGTAATGTGTATTATGTTCCTGCATTATCTACCAATTTGCTATCTGTAAGTGAATTGTCTAGAAAGGGATATAGGGTAATATTTACTTCTACAGAATGTAGGATTTTGGATGGAGGTAGGGTTGTAGCTACTGCTACATGTAACAACGGCCTATACGAATTGGATTGTTACAAAGCAGGCAAGCGACAGTCAGAGAGGGCCATGACTTCTTTCTGTGTGGATGGGGAACCGGATGCTGGCTTACAAGGTGGTCTTGAGGCGGCATGGGGCATCGGACATAAAGTAAGTCAGGAGATTTGGCATCGGAGACTGGCACATCTCAACTCCAGAAGTATGAACCTAATGAAGAATGGATTAGTCACAGGTATGGATTATGATGTTTCTACTTTTAATCCTTGTGTTCCATGTATTGAGGGCAAACAACCTAAGCTGCCGTTCTCTAAGAAAAGTTATAGTAGGTCAAAGGAGCTATTAGGGCTTGTACATACGGATGTATGTGGACCTATGCAGGTACCATCGCTAGGTGGGATGCGTTATTTTGTAACTTTTATAGATGATTTTTCTAGAAAAACATTTATTTATTTTCTAAAAAGGAAAGTTCAGGTTTTTGAAAAATTTAAATTATTTAAGGCTTTAGCGGAGAATCAGACGGGAAAGAAACTAAAGGTCCTTAGGAGTGACAATGGGGGTGAATATGTCAATCATGTTTTTCAAGAGTATCTAGAAAACTGTGGGGTAAAACATGAAACTACAATACCCAAATGCAGTTCACAGAACGGAGTTGCTGAGCGAGGCCACAGATGTATCATGGATAAGGTTAGGTGCATGCTGCAGGACTCAGGGCTTGAAAAACATTTTTGGGCTGAGGCGGCAAACACAGCCGTGTACCTCAAGAATCGCTCACCCACCAAAGCCGTCATGGGACTAACTCCAGAGGAAGCGTGGACTTCAAAGAAGACAAACGTAGCACACTTACGTGTCTTTGGTTGTCTGGCATACGCTGTGTCTGATAAGTGTAGGAAACTAGATCCGAGAAGTAAGAAGTATGTATTTGTAGGATACTGTGATACTAGTAAGGGCTACAGATTAGTAGATCCTTCTTGTCCTAAGACTTGCATAAAGGCTAGGCACGTCGTATTTCTCGAGAATAGTTTCATAAACAAAAATGTGTCAAATGGTGATAAAGTGGTATCTGACAGTATTGGTATAATACCAATGGAAAATAGTACTATACCGTTGAATACTTCAGTGACTCCTGGTGAGTCAGGAGAGCAGTCGCTGGACACATCTGTCCCGTTGAGTGATGAAATGTCGGGTGACAGAAATCTTCGCAGGCAAACTGTATTTAGTCTGAATGAAACCGATGATTTTCAGGTCACAGACCACTCATCCGATCCTACATATATTCCAGGTTCCTCCAGCATTGATTCTGATGAGTCAGCAATGACATTTGAAGATGCTGATCAATCCGTCGAGTTTGCGGGGCTCGTGGGGACTACGGGGGACGATGACTTTCCAGTCACGGCGGAGCAGGCATTGAGTAGTGGTGAAGCTGCACACTGGCGTAAGGCAATGATAGATGAGTATGATTCGTTTATACAAAATAAGTGTTGGTCATTAGTAGATCTTCCTAAAGGGCATAAAGCTGTAAAGTGTAAATGGATCTTTACTAAAAAGAGGGGTTTAAATAATGAATTATTACGTTATAAAGCTCGCCTCGTAGCAAAAGGGTTTACGCAAAGGTATGGGGTAGACTACTATGAGACATTTTCACCGGTTGTTAGATACTCAACTATTAGGATTTTATTGGCCTTAGCTGCTCAGTATGATATGGTGATAGAACATCTTGATGTCAAAACGGCATTTTTAAACGGTGACTTAACAGAAATTGTTTATATGGAGCAACCTGAAGGCTTTATTGATAGGAAAAACAGGGAAAAGTTTATTTGTTACATAAAGCAATTTATGGTCTAAAACAGGCAGCAAAAGCTTGGTATGAAAAGATAAACAATGTTTTAGTCAATAAATTAGGTTTTCGAAGGTTGTCTTCTGAACAATGTGTTTATGTCTATAATCAAGATGGAGAAATAGTTTTCATTGCTTTATATGTAGATGACATATTGTTGTTCTCGATTAAGAATTCTCGAAAACGAGACATTTTTAAGAAACAGCTTAAGGATGAATTTAAGATGAATGACTTGTGTCCAAGTAATCACATTTTAGGTATGAAAATTACCAGAAATTTAGATGGAAAGTTTACTTTGGATCAGTCGTCTTATATTAAGAAAATTTTAGATAAATTTAATATGTCAGATTGTAAACCATGTCAGACTCCAATGGAGGTTGGTTTGAAATTAGAAAAGTCAGAAGATAATGACTATAATAACAACTATAGAAGTATTATAGGTTATTTAATGTATTTGGCAGTCTGTTCCAGGCCTGATATTGCTCATAGTGTATGCTACCTCAGTCAATTTAACAATTGTAATTCAGAAAGCCACTGGAAAGCAGCAAAAAGGGTACTGCGGTATTTAAAAGGGACTTCTGGGTATCATTTGTCTTTTGAAAAGGGTAATCTAGAGTTAGTGGGATATACAGATGCCGACTGGGGTGGAGATCAGTCAGATCGCAGGTCATACACGGGTTACTGTTTTTCTCTTAATAAATCTATTATATCTTGGGAGTGTCGTAAACAGCGAACGGTAGCCTTGTCTAGTGCAGAGGCTGAGTACATGGCAATCTCTGACTCTTGCAAGGAGGGTTTGTTTTTACAAACGTTTATTCGGGAGTGTACTGGTGTTGAATGTAGCATAAGTTTATTCAATGACAATCAGTCAGCTCAAAAGATTTGTTGTAACACTCTATCCCATTCTAGAACAAAACACATAGATATAAGACATCATTTTGTCAAAGATTTAATTAACAAAAATGTTGTAAGTGTTAGTTATGTAAGTACTGAAGAAATGGTGGCAGATGTACTAACGAAGTCGTTATGTAAAGATAAACATATGAAGTGTATATCCGAGATGCTAAACATAAGCTAGGATATAGGTTGCGCTTTGATTATGTGTACATAACAGTATAGGTTCTTTGTTACGTGTTTTATTTATCTGCTGTAAACTATTTTTATTGTACTGTTTATATAATATTTATGTCAGAGGCACTATGTATAACAGAGTTGTTTTAATTAGACTTGTGGAAGTGGAGCCTACATGTAACTTAGGTTTCATGATTGTTTAATTTTCAATATAGTGTGTTCTTTGGATTAAGGCCTAGAACTTAGAAGGTTAGGTAACTGATATTGTCTTAGTTTAAGGCCTAGTGTTGGAGATGTAAACTTCGCCAATATCAAACCAAAGAGGATTGTAATTAGATATTTTTATAATTCTATATATTGTCTGTGTGTGTCACTGACTTCTCGTTGTCATGTGAACGATGGTGTCGTCTAATAAATAAATTCATTAAAACATCTCCTGGGTAATTACTTTTTTCCATCATAACCCAACACCTACACTATACAACGTGGGTTCCCAGTGGTAACGGCCATGAATAATTACGAGTAGGTCGCAGTTTCGAGTTAGGGGCCTAAAACTTTGTTTGTCTCCAAAGCATGGAGCACGGGCGTAGAGTAGCCAGCCTGTCTGTGTTCTATCGGATGCATTTTGGAAAGTGTGCGAGGGAATTTCATGATTTAATTCCCCTATCTCCGTTCCTCCATTGGACGACCCGTCGAACGAAGAGTTTTCACCCTTACGTTATTGACACGAAGCGTTTCGCCTCGTGTTTTATAGCGCGTACATCGAGGGGCTGGTACAATTTACCAGCGGTGTTTCCGACGGACTACAATTTAAGTGTCTTCAAGGCTACAGTGAATAGGCTCTTAATAAACTGCATCACTGCTTACCATCAGGCGTAATAGCAGTTAAGCACTTGTTTATAATTACAAAAAAAAACACACACACACAAATCACACTCAAGCTCTCAAGGATCGGGGCTAAATAATAGCCGCACAGGTCGATTGATCAGCTTAGCTCTCCAATTATAAAGCAATGTATACGGAGGGTGGTGAATACTAACACTGGTAATAAGTTGTTTTTCTTTTTGATGTTACTAACACTCAATGGATTATCTGATCCGAAATAAAAATCTTTTTTTTGTGATGACCATATTTGCATACCAAGCCTTCCGTGCCTCGGAAAGCACGTTAAGCTGTTGGTCCTGGCTGTCATTTGTAGATCTTTGACAGTCGTTACGGGTCGTCAGAAGTCCGACACTCTGACCACCAGTCAAGGGGTTTTCGTATTACCCAGTAACTGGGTTGTGGAGGTTACAGCCTCCGTGGCGTAGGGTTCGACCCCCGCGCAGTGCAAATATTTGTATGCATGAATATGAATATTTGCACTGGTCTGGTCGTGCCTCGGAAAGCACGTTAAGCTGTTGGTCCCAGTTGCTATACGAACATCTAATGGCAGTTACGGGTTGGTGGAGCCCTTAAAAAGTTCAACAATTGGTCTAACTGCAATACTTCGATATCGCCTTCGGGTTGTGGAGGTCAGACGGCAGTCGCTTCACGGAAAATATCGAAGTTTAGCCAAAATCAGCAGTTAGACTGGTAAAGCGGACCCCTGACCCCAAATCTGAAAAAAGCTTCGATGCGACTGGGATTAACGCTGAGATGATGACGTGATTGGTTGTGGAGGTTAAATAGGCGGTTGGTCAGAGGCGGGCAAGAACTAAATTTGATGTGGGCAAGACAAAGTTCGCGAGGCCCTGTTACAAAAAAAAAAGACAAACCAATTAACACTCTCAAGCTTTTATTGGTAAAAATACAAATAAGATTAAAATAAATGAAAAATTAAAGGTCGTATTGTTAGGTGGAGATGACAATTCCAACAAATTGATTTATGCATCGGTAAAATATCACGTTAACATATTTTAAAATGTTGACAGTTTCTGATTTTGTATTTAGTGGTTATTTTTAAAGGGATATTGCGCCAAAGTATAATGTTCGTCACTTAAAACCATTGAACCATTGAAGGCGCTAAGTCCCTTGTACCGCGAGGCCGTAGGCGGTGGTCCCTGTCGTCCACGCCTTACGCTGCCTCTGCAATCGGTCCATGTTTAATACTGGTATTCAGCTGAATCCGGTTAGACTGTAAGCCGACCTTAATAAAGGTGGGAAAAAGGCCAGGCATGCGATGAACAGTGCTCTCAAAACGGTAAATGAAAGCAGCATGTTCTAAAAGCAAAAACTCAAAAATATGAGAACTTTACTAGTTCGATTTAGGCTCGCGTGATGGCTTATAGCCTACTCCTTCTCACTGAGATAAGTTATGTCCCAGCTGTGGGAACAAAACAGGTTAATTATGCTATTTTTATGCTAACATAAAATAAATTTATGCCTTTGTAGTTATTTAATATTAATGTCCTCCCACTCTATAAACAACATTATTTTTTGTGCGAAGCCCGAAACACGTGTCCAATATTTTTAAATATAGAATGTATATACAAAATTTCAAAAAGATATAATGAATAACCACAAAGTTATGAACTTGTTAACTACTTGGTTGTCCCAATAAAAATATAATCAAAGCTCCGATCGGTTGACCTCTGCGTCAGCTGTGGCGCACCCGCAAGTACTATTATCTATCGTAACCGTTCGGTAACCTTTTTGCAATGATTTCTAAATGTATTTGGGAAAAATATAACATGATGTAAAAATTATTGTAATCGATTCAGTTGCTTATTCTGAACAAACTATATTCAGGTCTCGCATAAACAAAAAAATACGTTGTATAATCAGCATATAACGTTCCTACTCAAGGGCACGAGTCTCCGCTCGGTAAGAGGGGTAAGCTATAATCCACCACGTGAGCCCAAATCGAGTTCTCATGTCTTCGATGTTTTGGCTCTAGGACATGCCGGCTTCCTCCCGATGGTTTCCTTCAACGTGTTGAGAGTAGTGATGATGAAATAATTTACACAAAGTCAAGCTGATCATCCGTCAACTTGTAAATCGCGGCTGTTACCACTAGGCCACTCTACTGCTCTCACTCCTTACCTCGCCTCTTTTTGTTTGTCTACCATAGTGGTATTGTGTTCGCAAGCGCTACAAGCACCACGTGGAGCGTTTTCATTATCGGGTCGCTTATAGTGTTATTGGATTTTTCCTTCTGGAATTTTTTTGGAGCAGCGCAGTGTCGGCATTTGTGCCGAATTGTTGGCAATGGGCTGGCTGTTTGATACTTGAACGTAAAGTCTAATCAACGAGCTGCTGTCGCAGCTGTATTACACATAGTACGTACCAAGTTTAAAAGCCAATTTAATCCTTTATTTCTGGGTTGCTATGCAATGCAAAGTCCAATTTATTGTTATGTCCTCTATAAAAGCGGGGTACTTACGTATACACGTCTTGTTGAGTCGTCTTGAATTCCTGGGGCTTTTACGACTTCGGTTGAGTGGCATAGGGTTCTAAGTACTAACCAAAATTTGCTTTTAAACACCTACTTAATGAAGTTTACCTTCACGCATAGGTACCATAATAGTTATTGTAAAGTTTCGAACTTATTATATGTATAATAGCATGGCGAAATAGTTTGCGTATTATTGTACATAATTATATACTACCTACCTATGTTTGTGATCTTCGAAAAAATGGGACAATAAATTTTTATTTACGATGTTCTCCAATATTGTTACGCAAGTTCACGCCTGTATTTCTGAAGGATTCGGCAGAGGTGTACATACCTATATTACTGCAGCATTTCGCCAGCCATGTTTACATCTCATGTAATAGGGTCAAGCGTATTACAAACGAACACAAATCTATACTCCAGGCTCGGAAAAATTTCAGATGGATCGAGATGCTCAGGAATAATTTAAAAAACTTAAATATTAATAGGTACCTAAATTGATACATACTTACTTATTTAATAACTTTTGAAGGTTATTCACCTAACTGTCTCATCATTACATTGGGAATATTTGAAGTGATAGAAGTCGTAATGTGTTTTATTAATTATCCCTAAAGGTTTTCGAGAGACTGGGCGTTAGTTACCCGAAACTACATAATTAATTAAGTTTTTTTAATAACGTGTGGAGTGACCTATTACTCTTTTTTATTGGTACTATTAGAGACTTTAGTAAGTATAATGACGGGCCTATGGGTGATCTAATAGAGATAAATTATTATTACGCCCTTGGAGTCATTAACGTTAACGCTCGTTTTATTTAATATACGTCTCTTTTCGCTTCGTTTCATCTCCGTTTTCGTGGATAACGAGCCTTTTTGGGTTTTCAATTGAATCTTTGCAATAGTAGTGTATTGTGTGTTTGGACGTAGAGCAAGTAACGAAATGTGGGTGTACTAACGATACATAGGTACCCCTCTTTTTTCCTTGCCTCGTATCTTCTTCTTCTCCAGCCTATAGACGTCCACTGTTGGACAAGGCCTCCCCCAAGGCTTTCCACGCCGACCGGTCTTGTGCTGCCCGCATTCATCGGCTTCCCGCGACGTTCACCGGGTCATCGGTCCACCTCCCTACGGTGCGTGTACCAGTACGCAGCCGCCACTCTAGAACCTTACTGCCCCATCGGCCATCAGTTCTACGAGCAATGTGCCCACTGCCACTTAAGTTTAGCGACTCGCAGAGCCATGTCGGTGACTTTGGTTCTTCTGCGGATTTCCTAATTTCTAATTCGAACACGCAGAGAAACTCCGAGCATAGCCCTTTCCATTGCCCTTTGTGTGAATCTGAGCCTTCGTATGAGGCAAGGAAGATGTAGCGTAGCGCCTCGTATACTATCAATTAATTAAATGTGTTAATAACGTGACGCGTAACAGTTGCCTTATTACTTGATTTTTATTGTACCTTGGTATAGGCTTTTCTAAGTATTTTACCTAATTACTGTTTATTAATGTTTTCGGTTTTCTTAATTTATTGACCTTTTCTCATAACGTTGAAAAGCGCCGAGGTCCTGAGGTGAAGAGATTTTGCTTATTAATTTGTTTGATTTTGTTTTGTATGAGCTTTGATAATTTGTTATGGAATATTTAATTAGATTCTCGCTAATAATTAACAAAATAAAACAAAGAGGAGAACAAGACCAATATACTTAGTTATGTGAAAATACCATTTGATTGTGAATATATTTTTCTAATGGTCTGTCTGCTTTTGACCAGAATTACGCCTGATGGAAAGCGATGTGATGGGTGATTCCCTACCAAAATTACTACACAATATTTACTAATACATAGTTCTACACAACACATAATACATTTTTCGTGAGGAATACATTTAGGTTTCCTCACGATCTGGCGATATTTGCCTTTGTTGTTTGAAGCTCGTGATAAATTTGGCTCGCTTATTTGAAAATACGCGGTGGGTGAACTTGAGATGTTATTGGTGCGATCGACATTTAATACCACAATTCATACTAACCTCTGGATTTCAAACGAACTACTTTTGAATTGAATGATATATTGGGCAAAAATATTAGATTTTTGCTACACAAATGTTATATCGGAAGCTTCACTCGAGTAAATGTTAGTTTTTGTTCCATTTCACGTTTACCTACACGACACTGACAAAACTGTATAGGTATACGGTCACCCAAAGTAAAAGAAAACTTAATTTAATTAATAGAAACAAACAGTTTATATGTCAAATTAAATATCATTTGAAAGTATCCATCGCTCTCTAATTAAACTTCAATCAATATAATCGACGCTCCTGGGCCTGTAGACAAAGTAACATCGCTTCATAGCGAAGCGAAATCGAATACCAAACCAACCAATGGCGGGAACGATTGACCACGCGACGCGATAAATCACGTGGTCAATCGTTCCCGCCATTGGTTGGTTTAGTATTCGATTTCGTTTCGCTATGAAGCGATGTTACATTGGCTACAGGGGCTGGTTACTTATCTGTTTTGGTGACTGTACCTATACTCCGCTCAAAATAACGTTAGCTATTTAAGGCAACCCTTTTTACTGTCCTTTCAGCCGATTTTAGGTTTTATTACCTTGGTGGAATGACAAACGGCGGCTGCAAGTAAATGGTTGGTTTGTTAAAGAATTTTTTGCTTTTGATGACATCGTTAAGTCCATGGGTTAGAAGTTAAAATCAGTTGAATACACAGTAAAAAGGCTTCTTTAGTGGTTAATCTTAACGTAAATAGAGTATAGAAAGGAATGAGCATTCATTTGCATAGAGAAGAGTGCATTGAATTTTGAAGAAATAAAATCTTGAGCCAAATTCGATAAAGAATAGAGGTAAACAAACCGTTGCTAGGCAATGACTTGTTTACACCTAAAAGGAAGATGTTAGCAACCTTTTCTACATATATGATTTTAATTCAAGTAATAATCTTACTTCCTACTAATGTAAACAAATCATAAATACTAATCCATGCAAATCATAAATATCTAAACAAAAAACTAAAATAAACTATGTTTAGATATTTATGATTTGCCTAGAAACATTTTTAACCGATTTCAGTGAAATATGACACACACGTACCTACGTAAGCTAATTTCTTAATAGGTTAAATTTTTAATACATACATGTATATTATTTTGTTGTGATACAAATGCCTCAACTTTATTCATTGCCTGAATTCCACAAAATGTGCTTAATACCTGGATTTCATCCATTTTCTTGTTTTGTTTGGCTATCACGTAAAATTAATGTCGACTTTTTAATTGTTTTTCGAAGTAGCAAGTTAATATGCATGTTATTTTAGTGATTCTATTGAAATATACTGCAAAAGGAATTGTTAATAAATAGTTACAATGTAAAAGTCGTACGGAAAAGTAAATAATAGGAGATTTGTAAACCGTGATAACCCTAAATTGGTATGGCTACCTCTATTCTAGTATTGTATTAAGTATAGGTGAATATCGTTGGGTTGGTTCACTAATAAATTAATTTTGTCCTCCAGTAATAGATGCTGATGAAAGACAAAAATTAACAATGGAATTCAAAAGTTAATGATTGTCAAGTTCTAGAGTTTAGACTTCGTAAATATTTTTTGCTGAATATGGTATTGTTGGGCTGTAAAAAGCCGAACCTTACTTTAAATTATATGTTATCCTTGGTCATCATCATAATCTCAGCGTTAATCCCAGTCGCATCCGCAGCTTTTTCAGCTTTGGATTCTGGGGTCCGCTTTACCAGTCTAACTGCTGATTTTGGCTAAACTTCGACATTTTCCGTGAAGCGACTGCCGTCTGACCTCCACAACCCGAAGGCGATATCGAAGCATTGCAGTTAGACCAATTGCTAGACTTTTGAGGGCTCCAACAACACGTAACGACTGCCACTAGATGTTCGTATGGCAACTGGGACCAACGGCTTAACGTGCTTTCCGAGGCACGATAGACCAGTGCAAATATTCATATTCATGCATACAAATATTTGCACTGTGCGGGGATCGAACCCGCTCCTCCTTGCGCAACGGCCGCGTTCGCTACCGCTACGCCACAGAGGCTGTAAATAAATAAATACCAATGATATGTCATCCTTGGTATTTATTTATTTACAGATAGATAAACGGTACTTTTAAATAAATCTGTTGCCATAAACCCGGCCTTGGAACTAGGCTACACAAGGCTGTATCCAATTTAAAGTTAAAGTGAACTTTGCCCTTTTGCCTTTTGAAATAGAAACGTGAATTAGTCGGCAATCGGTTGTGTATTTATATTTAATAGACACCTTTGATAGAGCGAGATACTCATGCTGAAATTAAAATTAAGGCAATTAATCATCTTGCGAGGGTGGGTAAATTGCCTTTGCCGTGGTCAGACATGTTTTCTCAATTTTTGTAGGCGGACATTAAACTTAGTGCAAATTAAGGCACTGGGGCCCTAGCCAATGTAACATCGCTTAATAATGAAAACGATTAACCACGTGATTTATCGCGTCACGTGGTCAATTTTTTTAGTTAGCTTAGACCTGTGTCTAATCACACGCGATGCGAGTTAGTAGTAGGTAGTAGAATCAATATAATTAAATAAGTACTTAGTTATTTAGTCATTTAGTATTTTTATTACATCAAAATAAGAATTGAGAAGCACTAAAAGAAGCACATTTAAAGAAAATAATATTATGAAGCGTTTTTTTTTATATTTAATATTTGTTTGTTACGTCTTAACGCTGAATGGATTTGACATTTGGATTCATCATGGCCTGAATCGAGGACATATGATACTTGCTACTGCTAATATTCCCACAGCATCCAGACTTATGCGGGTGTAGTTAGTTCCTTCTATTAAAATGTCCATTAATATTTTCCGGAAATAAAATGGGAAGCTATACAGGCTTTAATCAAATTATTAAAGGCAGATGGTAGTGTGTCTTGACTTGTCAGTTGTCACACAGGCACAGGCAGTCGCTTCGTGTATAATAAAGGTATTCAGCCGAATTCGGTAACACAGGCGTGTGCAGGCGTGTGTGGCAGGTGTTAGAAAAAAGCTAGGCAGTTAATTATAATGTGTACTTATCTACTAATACTGATGTTAAGTTGCATGACTAAATGCAACTTAACACCGGTCTGCAAATAACGACCCCTCGTCATCATCATCTCAGCGTTACTCCCAGTCACATCCAAAGTTTTTTCAGCTTTGGATTTTGGGGTCCGCTTTACCAGTCTAACTGCTGATTTTGCCAAAACTTCGACATTTTCAGTAAAACAACTGCCGTCTGACCTCCACAACCCGAAGGCGATATCGAAGCATTGCAACAAGACCAATTGTTGGACTTTTGAAGGCTCCAAGTACCCGCAGCGGCCGCGTTCGTTACCGCAACGCCACGGAGGCTGTCAGATGTCGATCTCTAATATGTAGTAATAATGTTTTCCCGATAACTCTTGATGTAATCATTGAACAATCAATGCATAATGAATATGAATACATATTCAATTTATAACATGTTGTCACTGCAGAGACAGAAGTCTCTTCTCTTCGAGACTTGGGAGATGTTTTCTTATCTACGAACATATGTTTCTTAAATAACTAGTTATAAGCTGCCTGTCTGGCTTCCTACCCACGATCTAGAAATCAGTAATTCGGGGGCTACACCTGCGCCACCACTTCGCCAAGGCCTACAGGCCCATTCGGCCCACTCACAAGTGCCATTTCGAATACGCGGCTAGTAAAAAACAAATAG
The DNA here is from genome assembly GCA_017933935.1 of Sesamia nonagrioides. Taxonomy (NCBI): domain Eukaryota; kingdom Metazoa; phylum Arthropoda; class Insecta; order Lepidoptera; family Noctuidae; genus Sesamia; species Sesamia nonagrioides. Next base: position 99,194 of record JADWQK010001722.1, read on the forward strand.
CCTACTATTTTTCTCGGTGGTAGGCCAAAACGTCGGCTGCCAGCAGAAGTTACCAGCCACCAAGCAAAGTCTTACTGCCAAGCGATTCGTCCTGTTGTTATTTTTTGTAATAAAATAAATAAAAAAGTTTTTATAAAGTTGACCTATTAGTTAGCACAAACATGGGAGAGATTTTGTTCCTTAGAAAAAAATAAAAAGGAAATAAAAATTGTGTTTTCACCCAGCTCTTAAAAAGAATATTACTTATCTTTTGGTATAACTTTTACATGGCCAACCATGCAATTTCTTCAGGAGTGTTTTAACTAGGCACGTTTTAAATAGCGATTTAGTGTCATCTTTATGATTTTTTTTATCAAACCAATAATTATTTAAATTCACGTTTCTATCTTCACAATATATTCAAATTTCCTGAAATATTTTATTTTTACGTGACATTAAATTTTTCTTGGATTTGAAGAGGTTTAAAAAAGTAAAAAAAATAGTACAACCTCGCCTCAATAAAATGTACGTTAAAATCCACAATAAACATTTAACTACACTGAAAGTTTATTATAGTATTCAAAATAACCACTATAACGGGCAAGCTAACATTCATGTCAATTAAAGTCAGAGTTAACACCTCATAACAGAAGTTACTTTAAAATATATGTTGTTAACAACAAAGTTAAAATAGCATTTCATATATTATAATCTGCATTAAAAGGAACAACGAACATATTACTGTTTAATCTGTTTTCAGACGAAAATGAACAGATAATGCAATTAAGCTGTTAATGGAATTAATTGGGGCAACATTATGGTGCGTCATTAGATAAAGTGTTGGATAGGATAATGTGAGAGGTCTACGTGTGTATACTGCCCCTAAATTGATTTTCCCAATTATCTAAAATTAAAATGTAAATCGCTGTCGAGTATTGGTTATGTTATTTTATGATGACGCATAGAAAAACAATTCTTGCGAGCTTGTGGCTTGCAATGTAATGTTTTCTGCCTCTACATAAAATATTGTGGTGGTATGGTATGTATCAACCAATCAATCAACTTATATGAATGGAATTTTGTACAGGGGTAGACCATGAGCTGGATTAGATTACAGGATAATCCCTATATTCCTACGGTAGTAAGACTTTGTGCTGGTTTTAATTTGGCAATAATTAATTAATGCCGGTGCAGTATCGTATGTTTATGTAAGTAGGTATGTATGTTGTGCAATATTGTGATTTTGTAATCCAGCCAAAAATATTCACTGCATATGGCCAAGTGGTAGGCCTCCATTCACTTTCACATAGACCATGAACTGTTGGGTCAACATTCAATAATAAATTGTAGCTCATAAGTGTCAACCTTTCACCCTGACTCTCTTATAAATTAATTTAGTGTTCATAAAATTAAAATGTTAAGAGTATTAAAAATACATTCACAAAACTTCAAGTGTACCTGTAACCTATAAGCCAGAAAACTGTATAATTAAGAAAAGAAATTAAGAAAGGCTTGTCCTTTGAAGTTTATAACATAATTTGGATGTAATTTGCCGTACCTTTATTCAACATGGTTTTACCGACATTTATGCACGCAAAATGATTTATTGAGATTTTGTTATAAATAAAAATGAGTTCATGTAGGTCGTCAGTTTGGACCCAGCCAGGCACTTAGTATATTAAATTTTCTCACTACTGCTCTGAAAATGGTGATGGAAAACATTGTGAGAAAACCGGCCAGAGAATTTATAAATCGAAGACACGTGATGTCTATCAACCAGTAATGGGTGCCGTGTGGTGGATTTATGGGAACATTAAATGCTGATGATATCATTTGAAAATATACATACATCAAAATGTGCCTGTTCAATTTTATGTTACAAACCTAAATAACATGTGAAGAGATCAATATCTTTGTATGATTGTATCTTCTTTCAATATCGTGTCGAGTGTCATTTCCGTAATATTTTCCCTATAAAGAAAATAAACAGTATTTGTCTGTCACTTTTCAATGTACAAGTAATTTACGAGGATGTGCTGGCAGATGCCTTTTATGTTATTTTGTATTCATCGAATTTTGTGTGATTTGTGCACATGTATTGCGAACAGAAACGCGGAAACATTGAAAAAAAAATGTGGGTTAGGCGCATCACGTTCTACTTTTACTCATCTACATCGGCCGTCATGTCAGTAGGTACCTATTATACTAGTTAAGCCAAAACATCTAAAACACAAGTCATTGATCGTTCCTTTGATCTCCTTCAACTTAGAAAACATTCCACATATATTTTCATTAGCGTTTGACTTGTACGTAAGCTGATTCTAAAATATAGCATCCATATTGTGAGGTGAAATTGTTAGCAACAGCACACGATACTGCAGTGAATTCTGAAACCACCTGACCGGCAAAACTTAGGTGAAGTAATGTGAGCTATTATTTAAATCTAATGCAAGGGATTGTCAATAGATCATTCTTAGCTCAATTTTTCTATTGTTTCCTGGTGGGATTTTTACAGAATCTACCGCCTGACTTTATAATAGTTGATGTTTAACTATACAGAGTGGTGCGTGCATTAGCACTTCCGTAAAAATAGCATATCTGTCTTTGTTTTTGTTTATCTTTAGCACTCGTGGGTTGCAGCTGAAAGTCAGCGTCAGGGCCTCAGATAATAAAGATTATGTTGATCTAAGGCCCTTTTTGGATTACAATCTTTGTTTTATATTGTTAAAGTTTTTATTATGCTGTAGTGCCAATAACCGCATTTTTGTTTCTTTCTTTAATCTGATATTTCCTAATCAAGTTGACCATTTACATATAGTATTGATACGATTACCTCTAAGATTGTTACATTTTTGTGGTTGAAGTATCAGATTAAAACGGATCTCTTAGTTACAAGATGGCTTTTGGAACCTACAAAGAAGAAAGAAAACGAAAAAAAAACAAAAGTTCAAACTTCTATTGAAACGTTCTGAAAGCAAACTTTGCTTTTCGCATTTCGTTCAAACGTAAAAACTTGGTGAAAAGGTACATTTAGAAGATTTTTTAAACAACGACCGACCAAGCAGCCATTTGAAGAAGTCATGAACTTAATTCAAAATTAAAGTAGGTCAAACATTGTATTGGTGGAATAAATAAATAAATGAATTTAAACTGGAACGGCGTGTAACGTGACATAGTTACAAGAAAACCTTTCATACGAGACGGAAACTATTAGTTTGTGATTAACCTACCTATTTGTACGGTGAGGTTTTTATAGAATCGATCGACTGAACCATGAACCACCTCAACAAAACAGACCTTCTTATTCAGCCTATAGAGTTCCACTGCTAATATACAACTAAGATTTACAACAATACAAAACAAAGATTGTAATGCAAAAAGGGCCTTAGATCAATATAATCATATTCTGAGGCCCTGACGCTGATTTTCAGCTGCAACCAACGAGTGCCAAAAGTAAACAAAAACAAACACAGATATGCTATTTTTACGGAAGTGTCAATGTTCTGCTTCTTATTCTGCAGCCTATAGCGATCTACTCCTGGGCAAAGGCCTCCTCCATGATTTTCCACAATGACGGGTCTTGTGCTGCCGGCATCCATCGGCTGCCTGCGACCTTCAGTAGGTCATCGGTTTACCTAGTTGGGGGCCTCCATTCGCTGCGTCTTTCGGTACGTGGCGGCCACTCCAGAACCTTACTGTCCCTTCGGTTATGGGTTCTACGTGCAACTGCCACTTAATTTGACAGAACAGACCAATACTCTCTATTTTATAGGAAACTAGCTTTCCGCCCGCGGCTTCGCCTGCGTGGAGTTTGGTTATATCGCGCTTTTTAGATTTCCCTCGGGAATATCAAATTTTCCGGGATAAAAGGTAGCCTATGTTCTTTCTCAGGGTCTAAATATTGTCTGTGCCAAATTTCATCAAAATCAGTTGAGAGGTTTAAGCCGGAAAGCGTAACAGACAGACAGACAGACAGACAGTTACTTTCGCATTTATAATATTAGTATGGATGGTGCCTTCTTATTAATCCACCAACAAAAATTGAGAAGTGTTATAAGTTTACCGTGTGTATCTGTGTCCACGTTATCGTAGCTCTTTAACGGCTGAACCGATTTTGAATATTTTTTACAGACGTAGCCTATTTAAACATTCACGAAGGAATGAGTTTCCAACCAGCTAGCCCTATCATAGAGGGAAGACCTGTGTCCCAGCAGTGGGGAAGATATAAGCTGATTATGATGACTTACAGGTATGTTGGATAGAAACCACAATTTAATGACATTTTGTCTTTGTGGTAGAGGCACATTAAATAATTTCGTTCAATGAGACAGGTACCTAACAGCCTATATATCCTGCTTTCATTATTGAAGTTCAGGGGGGCAGCTTTTATAAACACATTTATTTGTAGTATCAATAGACTACATCTAACTCTACGTCTTTTCTTTTTATATACATGTCATCATCATCATCTCAGCGTTAATCCCAGTTGCATCCGAAGCTTTTTCAGCTTTGGAGTCTGGGGTCCGCTTTACCAGTCTGACTGCTGATTTTGGCTAAATTTCGATATTTCTTTTGTTTTCTTTTAATATTTTTATATATATACTAGCTTTCCGCCCGCGGCTTCGCCCGCGTGGAGTTCGGTTATATCGCGCTTTTTAGATTTCCGTCGGGAACATCAAATTTTTCCGGGATAAAAGGTAGCCTATGTTCTTTCTCAGGGTCTAAAGATTGTCTGTGCCAAATTTCATCAAAATCGGTTGAGAGGTTTAAGAGGGAAAGCGTAACAGACAGACAGACAGAGTTATTTCGCATTTATAATATTAGTATGGATATGTGTGTACATATATGTTCAAATAAATAAAAAAAATAAGAATGTTTTTAAAAAGACAATTTCGGGGGTACATTAGAGGTGTCTGTCTGTTTCCGAAAAGCAAACTATTAGAAGATAGTCATTCAAAGTTCGTATCTATTTCAGCATCAGTATTAATAGACCAATCTTTTACATGTTGTTTCATGGGAAATCGTGGTTTATGTTACCATTATTCCAGGATCTACAAGCTCGGGACAAACCTATTTGTAACGTGTACAATAAATTGTATTCCACGTAGCAACATATTAAAGGGATACCTGCTTTAAAGTGAACAGAAAAGTAGAATTTACTTTATATCAGTGCAATGTAAGCTAAACGGAAAAATAAGAACGTTATTTATGTAAAACGAAATTGTCATAAATGGTTTGGTTTGTGGAGAAAATTTGTGTCAATAATATTTGCATGATCGTGAGTTGGCGACATATTTTCTGTCGAAATGAAAAAAGAGGTTTATTACGTTTGGCATAAAGAAAAAAAAAAGCTTGATATTAAACGTTTTCATAAATGAAATAGGTTATGAAAGAAATACATTACGTCAAGTTCTGACTAACCAGCCGCCTATTAGCATCCGCGGTCAAGTATGTTAATATTAAAATCCTGTTTATGCATGCTAGTGGGTTATGCTACAGGAATTTCCATGCAAGTTACAATATGGAAGCAGGTCGTAACGAGATTGGACCCCAATTAATCAATGTCAACTGCAATCTTTCGTAACCTCAAATAGGATGCGAAAGCCTGAGGATCCTACCTAGTGTGTTCAATTATGGCGTTGTAATAACCTCTACTCAAATTCTCCTGGGGCAGAATCATGATTGGCGTCAATTCCTTGCACTGACTGGACTGGTCTTTATCAAATCTGTGTAGTACTTTCGTCAAAGCCCCATTTCAGGCATCTATATGTGATGGGGTCCACGAAGATCGATGCCTCCTGGGTCAGGGTTGCGGGTTGATTAAAAAGAAACCGTAGCTTTCCGCCTCCCCAGAGCGGGAAGAGAAGTCATCTGATGATTTTCCATCCCAATAAAAGGCTACCTACATCACTCATATATTTTGATCTGATCATAAATAGGTATATCTGGACTTTAAAAGAGAGTCAGGATTTTCAATTTAGTTTTCGGCCTTTTAGAGTAGTCAGAACGCTGACATGTAAAAAGTGAAAGTGAATAGCGAAATTATCTAATATTGGCAAATGTGAAAATGATTGTTTTTCCGCTTTCACACTTAAACTACTGAACGGATTTGATGAAATTTGGCAATACAGATGGGTTATAACCAGGAATATGACGACAACAGTGACGGCGGAGCGGTAGGGTCGTCAGCATCTTGGTGTGGTGGTAAGGGTTTCATCCTAGGTGGAGTTTTGAATTAAATCACGTAATAAGTGTAAATATACCTCCAATCTGACAACCACAATTTAGAGTGGTTATGCTTCGCTCCTATTGGTCGCAGCGTGATGTTGCAGCCCAAAAGCCTTCCTGGATTAATGGACTATCCAACGCAAAAGAATATTTTAGATCGACCCGTAGTTCCTGAGATTAGCGCGCTCAAACAAACAAACTCTTCAGCTTTATATATTAGCATAGATGTAATTTTTTAATAGAAAATCTCGAAAGCTGGCCCCGGAGAAGTGCCTTGTCTGCGCCTCAAAGTGAAGTGACCGTTCGACGATCCTCAATTTCCAAACGACTCTGTCCACGTGACGTTCAAAATGACGTCACAGCGTTTGCCCTAATTACTACGTAAATCAAATCAGCAGCTTTCAATAGAAATAATATCGACGATCCACGACGTATTATGATACTTTTATCCTGATATTACTATACGCGGGTAAAATCGCGTGGCGCAGCTAGTAATAAATGATTTATTTTAATAATAAATAGCAAATATTGTCCCTAATCTAACAAAAAGCTTAATAACTTCTTTGTAAATAACAAAACATTTTCAGTCTTTACTAAATACTCGAGTGCTTCTTGTTCTTGATTTCACTTTCTTGTCCCAGGTTTTACCTGTTTCTTGCTAACACAATATTGTCCGTGGAAACTTTTAATTGGCCTTCTTTCACCAATTATCTTCTACCTGCATATATGCTAGCTGTAAATTTCCTTAAATGTAAAAAGTCTTACAAACTTTGAGGATATCGCTTAGTGTGAATATACAGAATCGATTTTGAATATTTTACTCGGTGGAAGGCTGTGGCCACCACCGAGTACTACCACCTCGGCTGCCGGCAAAGTTACCACCCACTCCGACAGATTTTGCCGCCAAGAGACTTCGTCGTGTTCCGGCATGATATCTGGTGAAGCCGTACGAGACGGGTCTGAGCCGTTTGTATTGTGATGTGTGCCGGGTACGATGCGCCAAATGTGGTTGTGTCGGGAGAGTTTGGCCGGAAAGACTCCAGATCAATCTCCTCTGGCGCAGCATCGGTGGTCGGGCTGGTTAGTTTAACATTGCATCACCTCGCTCAACTGCCGTCATCCTTCCAATTCCTAAGTTTTTAAGTATGAACAGGCTTAATAAACTAGTGCTTACCATCAACGATTGCATCACTGCTTACCATCAGGCGGATTGCAGTCAAGCACTAGTTTATAATTATAAAAAAATATCTTTACTAATGAAAATCACGTTATTTTAGAGTGTCGTAGACTACTGTAGGATACTCACCCGAATAATAAAAAGACATTTTCGTGGTAGTCGGGTTCCATCACCCCCACATCATCCTTTTATCATCCTACTGAGCACAGGTCTCTCCTCATACCAAGAAGGATTAAGCGTAATCACCACGCTTTGCTCAATGAGGGTTGGCGATTTCAGACCCAAAGTCCAGGTTTCCTCAAGATGTTTTCTTCACCTTCAGTCATTGGTGTCCAAGATATATTTGCTTAGAAAGTACATATAACTTAAGAAAGGTCACAGGTCTGCTAATAAAAGTGCCAAATCTGAGTCAATCAATCAACTTGACTTATCGCAGTCAACTACTGGACATAAACCTCTCTCGCAGTCCTATCCTCCCCCATTTATACCCTAGGTCGTCCATCTATTCATGCCCTGCACGAATCACATTAATCCATTTTGAATTGATTCTGGTTTAAACTCAACAGAAAATGGATAAAGTCAGTAAATAAAGTCATCATCATCATCATCTCAGCGTTAATCCCAGTCGAATCCGCAGCTTTTCAGCTTTGGAGTCTGGGGTCCGCTTTACCAGTCTAACTGCCGATTTTGCCAAATCTCGATATTTTCCAAAGCGACTGCCGTCTGACCTCCACAACCCGAAGGTGACATCGAAGCACGTAAAGTTAGACCAACTGTTGACTTTTGAGGGCTCCAACAACCCGCATGACTGCCACTAGATGTTCAGTATGGCAACCGGGACCAACGGCTTAACGTGCTTTCCGAGACGATTATATCTGTGCAAATATTCATATTCATGCATGCCAAATATTTGCACTACGCGGGGATCGAACCCACGCCTCTCTGCGTGGGCGGCCGCGTTCGCTATCGCTACGCTACCGAGGCTGTCATTGGGGTAGTAAATAAAGTATTGGTAATAAAATTACAGATATCAGCTAATTTTTTTTTTTATTAATTATAACTAGTGCCACCGCAATCCCGCCTGATGGTAAGCAGTGATGCAATCGTTGATGCAAAGCGCACTAGCTTTATTGCCTATTCACTTAAAATAGGAAAGAAAAACAAAAATAGGAAGTAAAATATTAAAAAATAGGAAGCGATGACGGCAGTTGAGCGAGGTGATAATGTTGAACCCAAGACCACCGCGCTAGAGGGAGATTTCCGATCTGGAGACTCTCCACGACCAAAATTCCCCGGCACAACATTTGGCGCATCGTACCCGCCAGACATCGCAACACAATTGCCTGACCCGTCCTTCGTACGGCTTCACCAGACACGAGGGAACACGACGAATTGCTTGGCGGCAAGAAAATTACAAGTTAATTACAAGTATCCAGCATCTAATCAAAGTGGGTGTCCAGTATTATTTGCAGGGCCTGCACTCTCATTTGCTTGCAACAACTATCGGTTTTCTGAACTGTACCAGTTAATGCACCATTATACTGTTATGAATGGACCTTGCGTCGATGGCATAAGGCTCAATATCGCGACACGCAGTGTGTCACTTTTGCTTCTCCATTTCCCCAGATCTAGACATTTTCTAGGCACAATATAAAAACGCATTGCTAGCGTTAGATGGCCTATCGAATGGTACAGGTCTCAACAGTTTTGTCAACAAAATGTCGACATCGAAATTTCTAGAAACCTGTTTCCGGGAATTACCGTAGGTACTTACTTGGCCGGTGACCTCGAAGCGTGCATTATTTACGTCTAGAGGATTCTGGAACGTTCGATCAGCTGACCTATATGTATATAGCGCGTGACGCCGGCGCAGAGTCACCTACACTCGACTAGCGATACGAAACAGCGACAGTTAAGAAGCGATCTTGAGAATACCTACTGCGACAACTGTAACGAGAACTGTGAGTACTACGTGAAGTAACATCTGTAGTGTTATCGTGTTTACGATACGAATTTCGTGGGTATATGGAAGACTTCGGTAACGTCAGCGACATTCTACTTGTCATCGCCTACCACGTCTTGTACCCTCGTCGTCAATAAACTTCGTAACCTCTTAACCGGCATTTTAGTACTTAGCCCGCAACAATACTAATGGTCAGTTGTTTTATGTAAATTAATAGCATCCATTCAGCTTTTGGTTAAATTTGATGGCAATTCCACAAGGTTGGGAAATGCCAATTATTCATATTGATGTTTAATTATCAATTGAAGCATACTTCAAAGCATTCACAACCGTTAAGAATTTAATCTGATTTATTTTCTAATCTTTTATCGACAGCTCTGCAGGTAAGTAAATGTGTGTAAAGATCTCGCTTAAAAATTAATTCAAATAATAAAAAATGACTCTGTCTCTGTGACCGCTTAATGATATTTTAAACTACTGCACGAATTTTGGTGTTGTATTCTATCATTCACGAGATTTATTCCTAAGTTTTCGTTTAAATATTATCATGTATTCAACTTCAATGTACAATAATAGTGTTTCATTGCATCGCAGCAAATGAATTAGAAGCTGGAAGCACAGTTATTTTTAACACCCTTGCTCGTAAAGCTGATGTAATCCCACTGGTTTTAAATGAAGCGGCCCATAACAAACGCGTGTGTTATCAAAGCAAATAGTTAAGTTATAGTCCATACAAATTCCATAACAGCATTATTTGTCATTTCAAATAATTATGGAACTGATGCCGCCGCACTAGCCAGTGAGCAGCGCGCTGTTCCATTTGAAATGGCAAATAATAATACTAATGGCAGGGGAAAGCAACAGTGTGCATTCACAGATTGAGTTTATTTAAAATAACTGATGTCCTATTTGAAATAAACAAATTTTATTTGTTAATATTTAAATGAGTATTTGTAAAAAAAACAGTTTATTCTTATTTAAAACTTGACTGCATGCTCTAGCATCTCAACATTTCACGCAGCTACGGCAGAAAATAAACCTCGCGCCATTTTTCTCAAATTTTTCTTTGTACTTGTATTCTGAATATCTTTTTTCTGTTTCCTCGCAAGTGTGTTAAAAAATGTCATTACGATATACGTGCGTATTGGTTATAACATGCTCGGCTCAATTACACCCTCGCGCTGGCTCGGGCTGAAATTCCGCCTCGCATGTTATAACCATCATTACACTAATATCGTAATGTAATTATAATTCTATAATAAATATAATAATAGCTAACCTACTATGTCTTTATATTTGTGAGGCCTTTGTCCCAGCAGAGGAAAAACATTATGTTGATTTATATAAATGTTACTAATTACTCAGACTCATGATTATTAATAGCCGTGTCAACTTGTCAAGGTATAAAAACAGTCGCACCACCAATCGATTTTGTATAAACATCGCCGTGAAAGATGAAGCGAAGCTAGAGTGAGCTGTCTATAATGTCGCTTTTTTCTTTTTACGCTGGAAAATTCATGGGATGTCCGCCGCCCTGGGGCAGGCGACGGGTTCTGTTAGACTTACTGACTAAAAAGCCGCCCCAGGTTCCATCTCACACCTACATAATGTCAATCCCTGTACAGTTAAAATAACAGTCACTTCAGGCTCATTTCAACTTAAAATAGATGCAAGAATGAGGTGTGTACACAGAATACACGCTTTATTAAAAGCAATAATTATGAAAAAGCTTACTTCCAAATATGTGCACTTGATTAGATAACCACTGCACGGTTTAAAAGTGCGTTAGCAGTTATTTAGTACATCGAGTACATTAACGTTGGTTTAGTTCCTCGGTACAAGCCCACGTTGGGGCACCGTAAAGATTATCGTGGTGGTATTTTATCAGCAGCGGATTTCTCAACTTTCTGCATTGAGCCGAACAATGAGAATCTACCAGAGCGTATCCCAGCGCACAAACAAAATACAATTGGATTTTCTGCGACCAACCGAAAAAAAAAAAAATCGTCGCGGCAAAATCACGCCCGTGTGTATTTGGGGTTTAATGTTCATGTAGGTGTGAGCCAGATAAATGGCGATAACACAGGCATTCACCTGGCATTTAGCGATATTGATTTAGATAAAAGGATGTGTGGTCCATCAAAAACAAATTACGCCTGTGTTGCTTATGTACTTTCCTCGATTACATAAAGAGAATTTAATGATTACTAGCAACAGAATCTTCTACTGTGATAAAGTCATTCGTATGCCACCTGATAGACTCAACATGACAGTTTATTTCCATCTATTTTAAATGGAAAAGATTGTTTGGAATGGAAAGGAAGTTTAAAGCATACATAACCTCACTTTCCTTCCTGTGACCCCTTCCGTACGGAAAACTACAAAACGCACCGAATACTTCTCTTCTCTTCATATTCTGTTTTGCTTCGTTTGAATACGATCTTTTTATATTCTCTTTTGCTTGGTTTATGTGTACGAACTTTTCATATTCTCTTTAGCTTCGTTTATGTTCATACATCCGAGGGGAAAATCTCGTAATTTTAAGAAGTCAATGTTTGATCTGTCTCGATTTATCAAAACATCCTTTCGCTATATTTAGACAAGATCTTGACATTGATTTTCGCAGAGATGAAATTGGGGTAGATTATGAATGTTTTTAATTATGGAACCGGTCTTCTGGTGGTTCACGTACGCACACATTTTTGTCTGTCTAAATATAGACACGAAAATTAAAATACAAAGAAAAAAAGAGAAACATGTGCATTATATGTTCAGCCAGACGTTTATAGTCTTATTTTTAAAGAATGTACTTGATGCTGAATCAAATAATACATAAAATCTTGTATAAGGCGATGGTAAAACTCAATCGGGGTCAGCGGATATTCAGAATAGATGGGTTAACGATCTTGACACTTTCCCGCTCTTGCCATTTACAATTTCTTTACCTTTGCTGTTGACATATTCAATCTGAATTCTACTAATTATAAGAACGTTTACAGTCTGATTTAAACCTCAATCTTCAATCAAATCTCAAAAATATTTTTTTTTTTACACTTTGACAAGGTTTTGACATTTATTTGTCACCGAGATGCAAAATCAAAAGTCATTTACATAGATGTAGGATTATATCTATGGTCATTTATGTAAATTAGGCTGACAATCAGCACTTTTTCATCGACAATATTACATAAAATGGTCCCCCAAAACGCCCACCTATCGACACTTCCTAGTGCTTTCGCTGGGAAGAAGAAGTGGCGGACCAAACTCCCCAGCAGCACAAATGCCTGTTCATTAAAAAAAAAAAAACACATGTCTTTATGAGACTGCAGATAGATTTTGAATATTTTAGATTACGAGAATTGGCCTTCTGTTGACAACTATTATATTTATTAACTTAATATGTTGTAGAATGTACCAGAAAAACTGTCCCATACAAATTTCAATACTTTGTATATACTCTACTCAAATGAGTGAGACGGCTGATAATTTTACGTCAATACTGTTGTTAGTTACTTGAAAAAAGTGGTTCAGTTTGATGAACCTACCCTCAAATATGACCACATCTTTCTGATCTACGCTGTAAACGAAAACAATATAACATTTTTTGGAAAAAGACTGCCCATGTTTGTAGAGATTTTCCAATTAAAATTTAAACTTAGTTTTGGCAAGATAGTCTGTAAAGAAATTCCTGACCATATTTGAGGTTTGAGGAAACAAGTAGTGTTTAGATACTAAAATGGATTTGAAAATAAGTTTTCAAGAAAACACATCTATCATGTCACAAGGAAAGCAAAATAAGAATTCTTACTCAACATTTTTGGGTAACGAAATAAATTTTTCAAGGACAATAAATTAAGCCTACCACCAAGATGGCCGAGGGGAGAGATATTAAATTAATTCCATGAACAACAAAACCATTTAAACGAGGATTTGTTTCAGAGTCCTTTCAATGACAAATTTTGCATGAAATACTTTCCACGATAGTTATTAAACAAACACTAGGCTAGTATAAGTAAAGGACTAAGTTAGGAACGTGCTCTATTTTACAGAAGTTATTAATTAGGTCAAGTTTTTAATTCTTGTTTGAAAACAAATTACAGGAGGTAGTGGGTAGTTAGTTACAGCGGGTAAGTAGTTTGCTTAGGAACATGATATGGCGCTGATTGAATAACTCAAGAATTGATTTACTTTTCTGTCGTAAAGGAGATTGTAGCATAAAATCAAATAATAATTATAGTAACATTCTCTTTTCTCTTTGACTGTTTTCCAAAGTCGAGCTCTTTGAAATGATGACTTATGTATTACGTAATTTAATATAGGGTGGGGAAGATATAGGGTTAGCGACGTACATAATCTGTATGTACGTCGCAATATAACAATGAATTTGGTACATGATTCACGACAATCTTTTTTCTCGAAAATATTGACGTTGTAATTTTTTGTCGGCTTTAAACGTAATCCGCCGTTTTATAGAAAAGTGTATATCTGGATAGGTATTTATTGCACTTTTCTAAAAATCGGCTTGTTTTTTATTTTAACGCGGCAGTTTAGAATCAATTACTGAATTTATGGTTGCGCGTCCACATCCCTGCCTTCCTGTACAGTTCGATAATGGAATCGAAGACAATTGTAAAATAAAGAAAAGGTGCTTAGCGTAGGAGGGTGTTTGAAGTAAATGATTTATATTCAGCTGATTTTAGGATTAAGTATAAACAGATATTGTTCCGTCCATTTTCTATTTAGTTTTAAAGCATATTGTAAAATTAAACCTATTATTTTAAAGTTGTGTGGTGCGCATATAAAAGGCGTTCTTAGGTACCCTACTAATACCTAAGGACGAATAAATGGATTAGCTAAGCTTAGTGTTTTGTTTAAGCTCCTGGTCTAAAGAAATGAACATATTTGATCCTAAACAAAGCAAGATTAATGTCTATAAGTACTTGTTTCATTTACTAATTTTTAACGTCTGGTTTGTTTATAATCCTCCTTTTCAAAGCCTCGCTTTTGATGTAACAATTACCATTTTCCTTATAAATAATACCACAATTCCGACAACAATTATTGTTTGTAATTAAAAACGACACGTGCCTTAAAGTAACGAATACATTATATGATATTTGGAGGAATAATTTTCCTGATAACATTAAGCTTGTTAGTAAAATGTTAGAAACTACTTTTAACTGAGAAACAATGTCTAACAACATCAACGCACGTATTAATCAATGGGGTAGACAGGGGTATACCTTATTATATTATACAGATTTCAGTTATATTTGATGAAATATAACTTCAGCTGAAAGACGTCTACTGCTGGACATAGGCCTCCCCCAAGAATCTCCACGACGACCGGTCCTGCGCCTCCCGCATCCAGCGGTTTTCCGCGACCTTCACAAGGACGCCGGTCCACCCTGTAGGGGGCCTACCCACGCTGCGTCTTCCGGTGCGTGGAGGTCACTCGAAAACCCGTCGGCCCCATCGGGCATCGATGGAAAATCCGATAACACTTGGCCCGACCTGGACATATAATTCTAGATCTCACTTTCAAAAATAGCGCTTGCGATCACTAGATCAATTAGGTACTGAGAAACAATAAGGGCCTGCGCAGACGACGGAGTTTTCTCCGCGGCGGAGAAAAAAGTACGCTCCACGAATAAAAAGTCCACCGCGGATTTACCGCGAACTCAACGCACACGCTATGCGGTCATTTGATGCCCAGAAAATAGAAATATAAAGAAGTGAGACAACGCAGACTAAATTCCGCCATGTGCGTTGATTCGCCGCGTCACACGAGTTCTATTTTATTCGGGGACTCCCCCGTACTTTTGTCCGGTCCGCTCTCTGCATGTCCTCGGTTATTCGGGGGACTTTTTTACTTTTAATCCCTCGTTTGCGTCACTCGGACAAAAATCCCTCGTCTGCACAGGCTATTAAACTATACAATCTATTTTATAATTCCCGTCCTATCGCCTGACGCGGTGACAGATGGTCTTTACGCAATTCAATGGCATTTACTGCAGTATTTGTATTAACAATAAAGTCTTTATATAGATACTGAATAGAGCTGGTGCTGGGATGATGTCACTAATGTGTTTGAAACTAAATGTATTGTTTATCACGAACAAATGTTACCGAAACTCCAGTTGTTGGGTCAAATTCACACCCCGCGTCGTATTTAAAACCAAACCAATTGTCGCACTATTAGCCGATAGTCGAGTATGTTAAATTGTCCGTGATATATTTTTAAATGATGTGTAAAGCTTTACGAATCAATTCCTGTTAAATTGATTAATTACCTTATAATGTTTTGAAATGATTTCACTGTATAAAATTTATTTATTACGTGCGGCCTGCGCCCGCTTTCAGAGCTGGCCATTTTATGAAGTAACTTTTTGGAACAAAATATAATATTCAATGTAAACTGCGCGAGGCAGAATCGCAGATAAATTCAGTGTATAAATTCAGGGTGTTTAGTTAGTTAGTTCCAGTGTCGGTATTATAGTGAAATAAATCGACCAGATGTCACATAATTTAAGTAATTTGATATTATTCCTTAATTATTGCTTTGTAACCTCTCTAAGTTATACGTACTTTCGAAGTATAAATTGGACACCAGTGACTGATTACAAGGTGAAGGAACACATCTTGAGGAAACCTGGACTTTAAGTCTGAAATCGTCAACCCGCATTGAGCAAGCGTGGTGATTACGCTCAATCCTTCTCTTTGTGAGAGGAGACCTGTGCTCAGCAGTGAGGCAATGAAAAGGTTGATGATGATGATGATGATGAATAACCTATGTTTTAATTTAAGTCAAGCATATCGTGGCCAGTATTCATAGCTATTGTTATTATGAGTTCCCTTGGACTGCTGTCAAAGAAATAGCAGTAACTGTTTTAAAAAATAACGACAAGGACAGACAAGGACAGATGTAAGGTATGTATTGATAGACAGACAAGTTTAATACTTTTCCAAAGAGCTTCTTGCCTTTTTTATCCAAGATAACCTAGTTTTACGAACGGAACACGATTTTCAAGCAAATTGAAATAAATGTCTAGTCTTGTCTATCTATGCTTTATTACATCATAGAACCCTTTCTCTTAAGAACCTTCATCCAAAATATATAACTAACTAGTAACTATTCTGATATGCAAAGCTAGTTAATTGAGTATTATATAGGTATACTTCTAGTATACCAGCTGTCGTGTTGAATCCTCGTCAAATTCAAAAAGATAACTATGCTACTGATTTTCGACAAGAATCCATACTAATATTATAAATGCGAAAGTAACTCTGTCTGTCTGTCTGTCTGTCTGTTACGCTTTCCCGCCTAAACCTCTCAACCGATTTTGATGAAATTTGGCACAGACAATCTTTGGACCCTGAGAAAAAACATAGGCTACCTGTTATCCCAGAAAAATTTGATATTCCCGAGGGAAATCTAAAAAGCGCGATATAACCGAACACCACGCGGTCGAAGATGCGGGCGGAAAGCACACAATCTTTAGACCCTGAGAAAGGACATAGGCTACCTTATATCCCGGAAAAAAATTATGTTCCCCAGGGAAATCTAAAAAGCGCGATATAACCGAAATTTACGCGGGCGAAGCCGCGGGCGGAAAGCTAGTCAATAATAAAAATGAGTAGGTTTTTGTTTAAAATTTACGGAAATCAGAATATATGAGACCTAAATGTCGATACCACGCGCAAAATGCACCTTTGCATCGTCATCAAATTTCAGAAAGCTGTTATGAAAGGCATAAATAAATAAATTGAATTACTAATTAATGTGAGTGAATGTTTTTCACAAGTTAAGACTGTTGTGTTATGTAAACACAATATCGAGTCAAATTAGGTTCGTCGTGGTTCGTATTGGACAGAATAAATGTGACAGATGTCATTATTCAACAAACAATATTCTAGTATTATAATTATATCAAAACGAAGTATCCGATGAGTTTTGACGGGAAAGCTAAGATGTGTGTCACGCGCATTTTTCATTGGACTTTCAAAATTATTTATAGTGTCGTTTACTAAATAAAAGCGTGTGATATATGTAGTAAAAAGTGCATTCAGTAAATAATTCATAAAGACTCAAGAAGATTTTCTCGGTGGTAGGCCATAACATCGGCTGCCGGCAGAAGTTACCACCCACCAGACAAAGTCTTGCCGCCAAGCGATTCGTTGTGTAAACGTTGTGGGCATGATGTCTGGTGAAGCCGTACGGAGGACGGGTCTGAGCAGTTGTGCTGCGATGTGTGGCGGCTACGATGCGCCAAATGTTGTTGTGTCGGGAGTTTGGTCGTGGAGAGTCTCTAGATCAATCTCCCCCTAGCGCTGCATCGTTTGGTCGTGGTGGGTTATATACAGGATAAAATTTTATCCAGTGCGCAAACTTTGTCAACTTATAGCTAAATAAGTTTTATAGATAAAAATATTATTACTTTGGTATGTTTTAGTACAAAAAAATAGTTATTGATAACGAAAGATGTTTATTATGAAATCGATGTTATGGTCACCGCACACGGTCCCATTCATTGTCGGCGGAGTGGGGACGGCGGGAACATCACAGGACCCCCGGGCGCCCGCGCCGCCCGCATATTCACTATGCGGCCATATGCTAATACTATTATAATATTGATATGAATAATTGGTGTCTCTCATTCGCCGATTTTAGGGCGGACAAAAACATGATTTTTTATTTTAAACTAATAATGCAGATTTGTTCTGTTATTGATTCTGAGCCACTCATTTGTTTTTGCGCACTCGAAAAAAGGTTTCCCTGTATATATAATAGGCTTAATAAACTGGTGCGCTTTACCATCAACGATTGCATCACTGCTTACCATCAGGCGGGATTGCAGTCAAGCACTAGTTTATAATTATTAAAAAAAAAGAACATTGAAATATCGCAGTATAGTGGCCACATCATGACTTTGCATCAAACCTTCCTCATAGCATGGTTCACGCGGCCGTCTTTTTTAATTGTTTTTGGCGATATCCGCCATTAAGTACAGTGAATTTCTATAATTAATTTGTTACACGAGTTATTGGCAAAATTGTGGTATAAATTCCACAGAGGCCATTGATCAAGAGTTGAGGTTGAATCTCACCATTGAAAAAAGAAGAAGAAATATGCGGGATATAGGCGGGATTGCAGTCAAGCACTAGTTTATAATTATTAAAAAAAAAGAACATTGAAATATCGCAATAAGCGATTCGTCGTGTTCCGGCATGATGTCTGGTGAAGCCGTACGGTGGACGGGTCTGAGCAGTTGTGTTGCGATGTGTGCCGGGTACGATGTGCCTAATGTTGTTGTGTCGGGGGTTTGGTCGTGGAGGGTCTCCAGATCATCCTCTGGCGCAGCATCGTTAGTCGTGTTGTTGGGTTAAACATTGCATCACCTCGCTCAACTGCCGTCTTCCTTCCTATTCACTCAGTTTTTTTGAGTGAATAGGCTTAATAAGCTAGTGCGCTTTACCATCAACGATTGCATCATTGCTTACCATCAGGCGGGATTGCACTAGTTTATAACTATTAAAAAAAATTATCGGAGATGTGTAGGTATATGTCATGTTTTCTGTTAAACAAAAAGGTACCCAATGTGATAGGTTGAAATTTCAAGTAAAAATCAGCGGAGAGATGAGGGTCACGAAATATTTTCGTAAACAAAAGGCTATTCCATGAAAAAGGTTGAACTACATTGGTTTAGAGGTATAGGAAACAGGATGTAAAGTTCACTCACCCTTTATATAAAAGAGAGGGTCGTTCGAAACGGGTGTTGTGTCTGGTGGGTTACTGCCCGATGATTGATATCGATTGATGTATTTACACGCAATGACCTTGACGATCCAGAAGTTTTAATATTTCTGCTTGAGCGAGGCCATCACGATACTTGTCCCACAGGGTACCCATAACGATTTTTTTTTGGTTCGCTTCTTTCCGTACTTCTGAACGTCAAAGGCAAAGGCATGGTATGCCATACAGCCTGGACTTGAGTGAGTTTTTTCTTGAGTAAGTTTATATCCTAACCTAACCTATCTTCTTTCGTTTCCCACGTGAGCAGACTAGGAGGACTTTGGGGTAAAGTCATGATGTGCACTATGCTACAATATTTCAATGTTCTTTATAAATTATTCACTGAATGCACTTTTTACTACATTAATCACGCGCTTTTATTTAGTAAACAACACTATAAATAATTTTAAAAGTCCAATGAAAAATGAGCATGACACTCAGCTTGACTTTCCCGCCAAAACTCCGTACCATAACGATTAAACTCGTTGGGACTTTTTTTCTTATAGCCGTCAAATGGATATGTACTTTTTCATGTCAGCGTTGTCAAAACCCAATTATCATTACACCTAAACGGTCAAATACAGTTCAGTTCATGATATGATATCGACCTACTTAGACAGACCCTCATTCGGGGCCTAAATAAGTTCCATATAGCATAAAAACCCTTCTTACTTAGGTATTTATTTTACTTCTTCCTCAACAGTAAATATCATGACACCGTTACGGGTATTTCAAGAACTTAGGAGTCAGTTTGAATCCCCAAGCGAAAGATTTGTGAACTTTAATATTTTGTGTTACGAAACTTTGTGTTGTCAAGAAGTTTTAAAAGAACAAAGTATGTAACATATTGTAGAATACATATACACATGTTACGTAAATTAGGCGTGAAGTAAACAGTTTTAAGCGGTTTATTACGTTACTTTAGAAATAATAAATAGGGGCGAGTTTCTGAGTTGGGCCTGATATCTTCATATTTTATCTAATAGACAATATGTTAAAACTCTTTCCGATCCGTGAAGGTATTGTTAGGTATCGATAACTGATTCTACTAACGCCTACAAAGCCGGGATAAACTTAACAAAAATCCACCAAAGAAAAAATTATATTATTTCGCGAAAGGAGTAAACTTAATAGGTACATGTGCGGTAGGCGAACCATGCGCGGGCAAAGGGGGCAGGGCACGCGGCACGCGGTCGTATCTCTATTCGCTCATAATAATACCGTCAAAAATGGTGTTGTCACTTAAAAAAAAAAATACCAAATTTTAGGGAAGTTAGAATTAATTCACGAAAAAAAAAAAAGATTATTTCAAATTTTATTAGTATTGTTACTATGATGATTATGTAAAATTTCATATTTTATTTGGTCATGTGTTTACCTAACCTTTATTATCCTTAAGGGTCGGACGGGGTTTTCTTTACATATTGTATATCTGAAGGCTCCCGGGGACAAACACCTCAGCTCCCCCTGACCTCCTCGGGGTTGCAGAAGGATCGTATTCCCGCGTATCTATAACGTGTGAGTGTGCGGACAGTCACCAGGATTTCTCACCGTGGAAAATATATAAAAATATACCTTATGGCTAGTCCTGTTCAGGAAAGCGGGACGTTGTGCGGCCTCGCCATCCGCGTAAGGCCCATAGAGATGCTAGAGAAGGTAGGTAAACTGTTTCAACGAATATCGCACCTCTTCTCACCGAGAGCTGGGCCTGGACGACAGCCAGTTCGGGTTTCAGCATGGACGCTCCACCATACAATTTGTGTCTCGGGTGAAAGTCCTGGCGGAGGAAACAGTCTGGGGGTGGTCCCAGGGTCAGATGAGGGTGGCGATATCCTTGGATATGTGAATAACCTTCAACTTTCTGCTCTGGAGTAGTGTTCGGGAGGCACTGCGGTATCAACGAATGCTTTACAACCTTAGTCATATCAAACAGGTCCATTATCAAATTGGATTATATTCGAGTTTTGAAAAAAGAAATGCTACCTATATTTACATGAAAGTTTTTTTTTAAATAAAAGGACCAATATCTATTGAACTTGGATGTTTAAGTTCTAGAAGAAACAGATATTGCAAAAGTTACATATTTCCCTGCTACCTACAGTAAAGTTAAATTACCTCCTCTTACAGCCTAATCTTAAAAATACACCCATTACTTGTTATATTATTATCAAGAACCTCTTAGAAACCCTTCATATTAAAGATATCGGGAAAAGAGGTGGAACGAGATTGGAGTAAAACTCTTTCGACAAAATTAATGAATGAAGGCCAAAAGACTCGTCAAGAAGTCCTCCTTCAAGCACTGCCACTTCAACTAGATCTGTGCTTCATCCAACGAATTCCTGTGGCCCTCCCAAGGTCATTGGTCGATTTTGTGGGAGGCCACGTCTTCCGCGGTCGCCACTTCAAAACCTATCAATCGAATGATACCTATGCATGTAAATTATAATTCGTAATAGGTACGAGATAATTCCTACATTTCCCACTTGTATTTTGCACATAATATTAATCGAGTGCCTTTCGTGTGAGTGAAGTAAGGTAATTGGAAATTATAAAGTTAATTAGTGAATATCAGTTTCTACCATTTCGTACGGATGTACGTATGTTTGCGGATGTTATTGACAATGTTAATTGAATAAGCTAACAATAAGGTTTGTTGATTTCCCAACAATTGTTTTCTATTATTTTTACATGCTTTTTATTAGCTTCACTTGTATGTTTGCTTGCTTGTTTGTTTGTCCGTCTCTAACCCCTTTGAATACGAGGGAGCGGCTCATTACTGGAAAATGTCCCACCGTTTTAAATACGTTCGTTCGTTCGTTTTTTTAAAGAATATCGAATTAAAACGTTGAAAATAAATATAGTTTAAAAAACTAAAAAAACATGCTTGTAACTATGGCACAAAGCGCCTCACGCTTTTTAAAAAAATATTTTTAACTTTTTAGTTTGATATTCTATAAAAGCACAGACTTCCACCACCCAATGTAAGTGCGGTTCCTCTGACCAGTAGTGTAATTTTTTAACGAGCATACTGTGACAGTTTAGGTGGAGCTCTCTCAGTTCACCTAGGCTGGCATTCGAAATAATGCTCAAGGATTGACACGCTCAGCTGGTGTGCCCATTCAACTGCACCTTGGATGAGTGAAAAGATGCTACCGATGCCGCAATTGAAGTGGCTAAACATAGAGTTAACACGTTTATTAAAAAAAAAAAAACAACTAGAAAGAGTACATCGATACAAAAAGAAGAAAAAGTTCTTTAAGTAATAACGAACGCGACATACTAGTATTTTACTATGAGTTAATAATTTCTCACCACTGACTGCTTTCAAACGATGAAGGAAGACATAGTGAAAAAACCAGCATAACTAGAACCGAAAATTGTAACACATGTGACATCTACCGACTTGTCACCGGCCCGCGTGGTAGATTACAGCTGGAGGGGTTTTGGCGGGAAGCTAAGATGAGTGCCACGCTCATTTTTCATTGGACTTTTAAATTATTTATAGTGTCGTTTACTAAATAAAAACGCGTGATTTATATAGTAAAAAGTGCATTATGTGAATAATTCATAAAGAACAGTGAAATATTGTAGCATAGTGGCCACATCATGGCTTTGCACCAAAACTTCCTCCGTGTTCGGTTCGCGCGGCCGTCTTTTTCGACATGAATAATTCATTACGTGACATTGGCTAAATGCACAAACCGTGCAAAGCCATAAGAGAAAGAAAGAAAAGAAAGATTACAGCTGTCAAATAAATAATTCAATGTCTTTGATAACAGTTCACTTTCCTCCACATGCCATACCACAGACTAAATAGAATATAAGACCAAAGAAGGTAATATGACAAAATAGCGATTATAAATACTCTAATTAAATTAATATGAAGTAGTATATTGACAGTTCCTTCTCTGTATGAGAGGAGACCTGGGCCCAGCTGTGGGACGATAAAAAGGTTGATAATGATGATGAGTAGCGGTGGCCTAGTGGTATCGATCGCGAGTTGTAGGTTCGAATCCCGACAGGCGCTTTACTATGTATAAATTATTTCTTCACTTCTCAAAACGGTGAAGGAAAACGTCGTGAGGAAACTGACACGTCTTAGAAACAAAAACTTCAAAGACATATGGCATCTACCAACCCGCACTGGGCCCGCGTTGTAGATTACGGCCCACTCCCTCTCACCGAGAGAAGGCCTGTGTCTCAAGAGTGGGAACATTATAGGCTGATTATGTTATATTTATTTATTTAGTTATTTTATTAATTATGCACATACAAAAAATCATTCCATACTATCCATACTAATATTATAAATGCGAAAGTAACTCTGTCTGTCTGTCTGTTACGCTTTCCCGCATAAACCTCTCAACCGATTTTGATGAAATTTGGCACAGAAAATCTTTAGACCCTGAGAAAGAACGCTACCTTTTATCCCGGAAAAAATTGATGTTCCCGAGGGAAATCTAAAAAGCGCGATATAACCGAACTTCACGCGGGCGAAGCCGCGGGCGGAAAGCTAGTTATTATAAATGCGAAAGTAACTCTGTCTGTCTGTTACGCTTTCCCGCTTAAACCTCTCAACTGATTTTGATAAAATTTGGCAACACAATCTTTAGACCCTGAGAAAGGACATAGGCCTTTTATCCCGAAAAAATTAGATGTTCCCGAGGGAAATCTAAAAAGCGCGATATAACCGAACCCCACGCGGGCAAAGCCGCGGGCGGAAAGCTAGTAATATTATAAATGTGAAAGTATCTCTGTCTGTTCGGCTTTCACGCCAAAACTACAGAACCGATTGCAATGAAATTTGGTACACAGATAGTCTAGAGCCTGAGAAAGGACATAGGCAATAACATCCCGCTATGACCAATAGGCGAAGAGCAGTAACAAAAAGTGTTGCGAAAACGGGAGCTAACGCGGGCGAACACACATATTGCTCCTTTAACTGGTGCTTATTTTATATCAACTTACGGAAACCACCGCGCGCTCTAAACTGAAGTCCAAGAGTCCAAGAGTCACGGGCAAGAGCTAGTAAAGAATAATAAAATGAATTTGAATGTTCAGTTTATCATAGAGAGGAGACCTATCGATCGATTCTGTAAAAACCTCACCTTGTAAAGTTAGGTAAAGAGAGCTGTTAATAGTATCAATCGTTAGGACAGGACACAACCGATCGATTTTTACAAAATCGGTTGTGTCCTAATAGTCAGTACATTATAGACTGACCAGCAGGGTAATTGCGTAACACATTATCAGAAGCAATGGGTTTTATTTTGAATTTTTGACAATTGGATTGTATCCTAAAAAATAATTCAAAGTCTATCAGATAGATTTATAAAAAATACTAGCTTTCCGCCCGCGGCTTCGCCCGCGTGGAGTTCGGTAATATCGCGCTTTTTAGATTTCCCTCGGGAACATCTATTTTTTCCGGGATAAAAGGTAGCCTATGTTCTTTCTCAGGGTCTAAAGATTGTCTGTGCCAAATTTCATCAAAATCGGTTGAGCGGTTTAAGCAGGAAAGCGTAACAGACAGACAGACAGAGTTACTTTCGCATTTATAATATTAGTATGGATTGAACACGTATTTTTTTTTCTTTCATTCAAATACTTAGTAAGATATATTGATTTGAAATGTCGCATGACGTCACGCCGTGGTACAAACTATACCACGGCGTGACGTAATTAGCCTCCACTCTGTAACTTTAATACGCTATATCTCAGTAATTTTGGTAATTTCGACTAAATAAAAAATACGAGTCTTATTTTTTTTTTATAATCTATAGGACGGACTAATTATTTTTTTGATTTTCGTACCTTGGATACATTCCTATCCAACAACAGTCATTGCATTATTAAGATTGATGAACTGACACATTTCCGAACATACGGTGCAATGGAATAGCAATAACTTCAAACTGATTCCAACTGATAGTATAATATGTTATGCAATTAGGGTGCAGGTGTGCCCCAGGGGTTTGTTTTGTCTTTTTTTTAAATAAAATAAATAGAATATTGCCGGGCACTAGGAAATACTCCAGTATCGTGGGTGCCTTTACAAACATTTAAATTCACATACCCTAACAGCCAGACCCAGAACAATTATCTGTAGGCCATACAAATATTTGTTCCATGCGGGAATCCAACCCGCGACACGCAGCGTAGCAGTCGATCACTCAGGCACTACGCCAGCCCTGTCGCCGTCCCCCGGGGTTTCATCCGTGAAAGTTTTGATATAAAATAGTGATAACAAGAATCTTATGTATTATTCTTGGTTATATACTACATGTGTGTCGAATTCCATCTAAATCCGTTTCGTATTTTTTGGGTGAAAGAGCAACTGTAATAAACATTAATCCATTCATCCATCATCCTTACAAACTTTCGCATTTATTATATAAGTAGGATAGGATATTAGAATAGGATTGCGCTTATTTATTATTATTATTACAATCTTCTTATTTAACTTGCAATGTATGTTTGGGTGAAAGCTTTCAAATGAATTTTGATGCGATTGAGATGAACTTTCGTACATATACATTCAGCTAGGACGCTTTATACCGCATACATCGAGGGACTGGAACAATTTGCCAGCGGTGTCTTCAAGGCTAGAGTGAATAGGCTCTTAATAAAATAGTGCGCTTTACCATAAACGATTGTGTCACAGCTTACCATCAGGCGGGATTGCGGTCAAGCGCTAGTTTATAATACAAAAAAAAAATGCGTGACAATATTCTAAATTTAAAATGGCAGTATGATGCTCAAGATGGGGGACCAAATATTTTAAATGCACTCCTACAGTATCAAATAAAAGGGCTTGCTAAGAATAACTAGAAAAATAATGTGACGTAACTCCTAATCCAATATGGCCGACTTCTAAAGCTTGCTTCTAAAGTTAAATTTGTTTTTATATAAGAGATATTTTCAATCGATTGAGCCGAAACTGAAAAAAATGCTTATACATGTTTCGTTTGGATTAAAGTGCACAGTTAAGTGTGTGTTTTAATTAATTCCTACAATATCTCGCTTGTCGCGAGGGTTATTTGTGTTATCTACACACAAGTAAATTATTATTTGATGTGAATAATTTTATCTATTAAAATGTTTAAACCAAGTAATTACGAATACAGAACTGACGTTATACTTATAACGTCATTTCTGTATTCGTAATTACTTGGTTTAAACATTTTAGACGTCTACTTAGACGTCGGATATTCCGGAACCTAGTATACCTAAACTTGATTTGACGAAAGAAAAGTATGGGTATGCTTTCGGTACCTACACGTAGTTAATGTGTACCACGATAGGTTTAGATAAATAAATATCTCTGAAAATACCACCCAATGGCGTATAACAAGGTATTTTGGTCAGTTTAGAGGGAAAAAATTATGTATTAGTTAGTACCTATATAAATATACTAGCTTTCCGCTCGCGGCTTCGCCCGCGTGGAGTTCGGTTATATCGCGCTTTATAGATTTCCCTCGGGAATATCAAATTTTTCCGGGATAAAAGGTAGCCTATGTTCTTTCTCAGGGTCTAAAGATTGTCTGTGCCAAATTTCTTCAAAATCGGTTGAGAGGTTTAAGCGGGAAAGCGTAACAGACAGACAGATAGACAGACAGAGTTACTTTCGCATTTATAATATTAGTATGGATAAAAACAAAATATTTTACACAATTGCTAGTTATCATTCAACTGGGCATATCCATATTATTTTTTGTCGGCATTTTATGTAAGTTTAGCTATACATATAAGCGCCGTAATTTCTTATCTCTAGTTATAAGTTAACAGTAAAAGTTTTATTTTATAATCTTCTTCAGCACATTTAAAAAAAAGTTGTAGCATGTTTATAAAAACCATTTTTTACTTTTAATAATATTTACTTTGAATGTCTTTTCACATGTTGCCCTAAAGGGAAAGAACAGAAAGAACCTATCGTTATGAATCATTAGTCTATTTTTTGTATTATTTTTTTTTTATAATTATAACCTAGTGCTTGACCGCAATCCCGCATGATGGTAAGCAGTGATGCAATAGTTGATGGTAAAGCGACCTAGTTTATTAAGAGCCTATTCAGTAAAAAAAACTGAGTGAATAGGAAGGAAGACGGCGGTTGATCGAGGTGAAGCAATGTTAAGCCCAGAGGGAGATTGATCTGGACACCCTCCACGATCAAACTCCGAACCAAACAACAATTGGCGCATCGTACCCAGCACACATCGCAACACAACCGTCAAAGCTCAGACCAGTCCTCCGTACGGCTTCACCAGACATCATGCCGGAATACGACGAATTGCTTGGCGGAAAGACTTCGTCTGGTGGGTGGTAAATTCCGCCAGCAGCCGATGTTATGGCCTACCACCGAGACAAAATTAACTCGTAAACTAGTCTGTGAGTGCGTATTTGATCTGTTGGGAATGAGACCCGACATGATCGCGGTCTGCACGCGCCAGCGGTGTGAGCAGTCATCATTGGCAGCGGGAGCGGGACGCGGGGCACATGACCAAGCGAGCAGACCGGCTCGGACCTTACCTCACTCGCTTCTAGGTGAGGGACGTTACGCCTTTTTCAAGAACCGTAACGTAACCAGTTACTTTTGTAGCTAGTTATTTTCATTCAGCTACTGTAATTGTTTACATAAATACGTCCACCAACTATACATTTACACACGAAACGAAACTAAATTAAATCATTTTCTTGAGTGTGTAGCTATACCTACAATTAAATCGATAAATTATGCAGGTCTGATGCATGATCGAATCAGGAATCTCTTCAGATCCGCAGAAGAACGAGAGTAACCGACATAGGTCGAAGAATTGCAACACTAAAGTGGCAGTGGGCTGGACAGATTGCCCGTAGGATCGATGCCCGATGGGGCCGACGGGTTCTCGAGTGGCGACCACGCACCGGAAGACGTAGTGTGGGTAGGCCCCCGACAAGGTGGACCGACGACCTGGTGAAGATCGCGGGAAATCGCTGGATCTGGGAGGCGCAGGACCGGTCGTCGTGGAGAACCTTGGGGGAGGCCTATGTCCAACAGTGGACGTCTTTCGGCTGAAATGATGATGATGATGCATGATACGGCTACGGCATAACGTGGGTATGAAGTAAAGAATTTTTAAAAATAACTGCTTTTTTAATTTGACTCGTAACTAGGGATTTAGTTACACATCGCGTCACTGGTTATTGTAACTAGTTACGTGAAACAACGACCACGTCTACTCGCTTCCACGGACCCCGCCACGACACACACCTCTTTTTAAATTAAACAATTTTTTGTCCGGGATTCTGTTAAATATAGAAATTATTATTAACGGCAATATACCAGACCTTAAAAATACAGTCCATTTATTTCATCGCCCTTTAAACAAATAAAAAAATGAAGTAATACCAGTTTTATTTTAGCCCATTTATTTGGCTAATAGAAATAACTTCGCAGCTTACATCCAGTCAAAATTGAGATGACTTGAGAGGTACCGCGGCCAAAAGTGTGTCGAAACGGTTTGTGTAAGTAGTGCACGACATCCGCGCGGCCTGTTGCTGGAATTTGGCTCGCACTCTACCGTGCGCTTAGATTTAAGGCGCTGTGCTCAGTAAAAATAGGCTTCAAAAAACAGTTTTTTAGTCAAATGTATATATTTCAGAGCAGCCAAAAATTAATATGTTAATCTTGATTATATGTAGCAGGAAACTATTGTTTTCAAAACACGTTTTGAATTAATTTTCTCTATAGAAAAAAATCCTAAAGTAACCACTAAAATTGAATTTATAACCGTTGTAACTGTATTATTAATCATCAAATCTTGATAAAATTGAGAAGAGCGATGTAAAATATAATAGTAAATGAAACCATTGTTTTTGTTTATCGATTTAACTAAGATATTCTAAAATAAATAATGTATTTAATGATAAATAACGTGAACGAAACGTCGCTCCATCGCGGCGTCCATTGTCTCATCCTCTTTCACTTCTATGCTTAGCGACAGTGACCGCTGAGGCGCGCTGCTTGATGGACCTATGTCAGTTTTTGCTTTACCCCGCACAGAAAATAATTATACAGTATGTTAAATAACAGAGGGCGTTCCCTTAAACTCGTTAATATATATCATTAATAGATTAAAATAAAAATATCAGCATAGAAAAATAAGCATAAAAAAATCCGAA
This sequence comes from Sesamia nonagrioides, assembly GCA_017933935.1. Taxonomy (NCBI): domain Eukaryota; kingdom Metazoa; phylum Arthropoda; class Insecta; order Lepidoptera; family Noctuidae; genus Sesamia; species Sesamia nonagrioides. The sequence continues at coordinate 128,492 of JADWQK010001722.1, forward strand.
TAAAAAAAAAATTATAATTGAAAATAAATTTGAAACCTGTTTTAAATCAAAATAGTAGCACGGAATAGTATCTACCTAACGTTGTATTGCCCAAACTGGCAACGTCGCATTGCAATGCGCGTGATTTTGAGCGGCGGCGTCTTTTATAAAGGCGGCTTAGTGAATTACAAAGAGACATCGTCGTGTTGTTATCATTAAAATTAAACATTTATGTAGGTATGTTTAGTTTTAACAATAACACTTAACAACCCGTCTCAAATAACGCTGACAAAGGAACGCGTCATTGACCTTGGACTGTGGAGGACTTACCTATTGGCAATCGCAAACATAGTAAATAAAAAAAAAAACAAATTCATGTAGGTACTTGCCTTCCTATCAATAACATTTCAATTAAAATACACAGATTTAAACAGATATTGTCAGCCAAGGTGCGCGCAGGCAAGGCGCGGTGGTGTGGTTACGCTTCTGAGGATCGGATAGGTACGTCGCCGGCGACGTCGCGCGCTCGTGGCCACTTAATAAACAGATACGAGTACAGAAGGTCCACTCACGGAACAAGTACCTACACGAATTCGTTTTACCTAGCCATTCAGAGCGGTGGGTGGAATATGGTACGACAAGCATACAGTGTTATGAAAAACCAAAATTAATTTAATCTTAAAAATAATGTACCGCTAATAAATAGCCTGCGGTTAAGTTTGAGGAAATTTTAATTTATTAAAACACAGTTTAGGCTAGGATTAAAATGATAATGACGTATTACACATTAGGAAGTGAATGTTTTCTCCAATAATAGAGATTTAAAAACTTTTTATGTACGAAGGTAACCTTCGTAATACCTAAGTAGGTAGGTACCTACTTGCGTTTATTCATAGCAATCGAGTAACGTCACAGTAGTAACACGTTTGTGGAACGGGTTTTAGGAAGGAATTTGACTTCTGAACTTATTTTGTGGCACAGTCGTTTAGTGTTATTTTTTTTTATTTTAATGTTTTCGATATGTTTTAGGTGTTATGAAACATTTAAATACCTAATGTTAAAACTTACCTAGATTTTAAACTGCTCGATATGCTGACCTCCTCTGTCCACACATTGTCGCAGTCGCCGACGGTTATTTTGGTGCACTCGTCGCATTAAAGTCGGGTCATCGCGTATGCGGTTCCTGATAATACGGAATGCTGTGCGAATTCGCATTTGCATCTCCTCCCGCGAGTGGCTTTCTTTTTTATAAATGAGTTGTTTGACCCAACCCCAAAAAAAGAAATCAAGAGGTGTTAAGTCAGTTGACCGTGGTGGCCACCATCACGTCACGGGATCACAGGTCGGGGTCCACCAGAACGACGCGGCACTACGGGCTCATTGTTACGCATACGCACCAGAGCGCTCACAATAACACGAGAATTTTGCGGTTGATGTGCATTAGGATACCTCTCAGCATACATCCTCAGAGCACGTGCACCATTAAAATTACACTCAGCATAAATGAGCACCATGTTCACATACTCCTGAGCACTGAACTGATAACGCGGCATTTTTACAAGAATGACGCAAGACGTTGCAATGCGAAATTAGTACATCCGGTCAGCGCGTGAGCGGAGAGATTACTAGCGAATAAAATTAGGGATGGACATTCGGGGGACGACGGGGGGGGGGGGGACATTTGTGACGGGGCGGCACACATTAAGCATACGCGGCTTGTCATTCATAAATAAATTGCGACGTTGCCGTTCTTCAAGTTCGCGTGTACAGTGTGTTTCTTTTACATGTCAATTTAAAATTTTTATTGAATTTTTCATATTGAAAAAATTTTAAAACATTTTGTTTTCGAATGGAAATATTTTATTTAGCATGTATGGATGCTATACTATTTCGGGTTAACGGGAACGCCCTCTGTTAGTTAACATACTGTATATACGTGTCTGTTTGTTGATGAATAATCATATTTCGTTTTTGCCCGGGTTCAAACCCCAGGTTTACATTATATGCTTTTTGTAGGTTTTAATTGAAATAAATGCTTTTTAATTTAATGTTGTATTTTTGCCGATATTTTATTTGATTTTTTTCTGTAATTATTCTTTCTTTTTATTTTTTCGCGGCCAATTTTTCTTCACCTGTATGTGTTCGGGTTCAAACCCCAGCTTTACGTTGTATGCTATTTGTTGGATTTCTTATTTGCAATAGTTTTTTTTAATTATTATTAACTTAGCCGATTTTCTGTATTTTTTGTAGTAATTGTTCCATCTTTTTAAATATCTTCTTTTTGTAACAATTATAATGCAAACTAATATTTAAAATCAATTCGTTATAATTTTCCTTCTACAAATTTCTAGAAATTACTATTTACTATTTTATATAACTGTTAAAAAAATACATTTTCGAATATTTAAAAAAAATAAAAGATTTTTTCTTCAAAACTGCAACTCTTATCGAAGTCGGATTTGTACTAGTGCTTAGAATGATGTAAAGTAACAGTTTCATGAAAAAAGGATATAACACAAAAAAATTGAGCAGAACGGACAAAGCCCATTATAAAAATAAAAAAGAAAACAAAACTATAATAAAAAATGAAAATATGTAAAAAATATACATTTTCGAAAATCGCAAGGTAAAGTAAACGTATGGCGGATTCGAACTTGGTGCTCTCCGCGGATGTCTAATGCGTACCCGGACTGTGACGAACAGAGTCAATCATGCTTCGCGTTTGGGTTGTGAAATTACGCTTCTAAATGTAGATGGAATAGAGAATAGTTGGTATAGATTTAATAGAACGCGTGTATTTCTCGATGCACAACGCATCACGCATCGATGTGTTCGCGCGGAGCGCCCCGCAGTGGGCGCGGCTAGTCGTGTCCCACTTCGTCTGCTTCACCCCCCCAAATACCTAAAAGTTGTCTATTCACCGTGTTTTAAGACACTGTTGGTGCAAAGGATGAGCAATGGACTGCTGCGCTGCAAGTCGCGGGTTCGATTCACATGGCACAAATATTTGTATCGCTTACAACTAGTTGCTTCGGCTCTGGCTTTTGTGTATGCAAGTTTAAATTTTTGTTATCGCATTCACGACACAGGAGTAATTAATTAGTAATTCCTACTGTGAGGCAATGATTTATAAATAAATAAAAACAAAATAAATTTGTGTACACATTATCTCCCTTATTCATAAACGCTGCTTAAAGTTAACTAGTGATTGTTTAAACATACATGTTAGACGTTTATGAATGAACCCCTTAAACACTGTGATGTTTATTCATAAAGCATGATTAAAATTAATTGACGTTAAAAGGGCTAAAATGTATGGTTAAAAAATCGCTAATCACTATAGTTAACTTTAAGCAGCGTTTATGAATAAGGGGGTGTATTTTTAGGACATTTTAATATTATTAATAGTGAATAATAAAATAAAAAATATTATAAAGTAGGTACATGCAAATAAATAAACAGTTTTAAGACCCGAATCCTGGGATACAGTCCTCTCTGAGAGTGACTAGGCCGTAATCCACCACAAGGGCCTAATAGGATGGGTTGTTGGATAAAAATAATGGTATTGTTAAATGATAATGTTAAGTTTCATACCTACAGTCCACCTTCTTTTCCCACAGCGACACGAATTATGACAATCCATTAGGAAGCCATATTTAACACTGGACGTTTACAGTCTGAAATTATGATGAATATGACAAAGACGAATTGTTTGGTTGGTTGCGGAGTAGTAAAGTTTGATGGTTTATTACATGAAGCTTGTTCAGCAACTAGGTCATGAAGTTGCTAAGGACCGCCAGATGTAGGTATTGTGTGGTAAAACATAAAAGATAGTAAACAGTGTTCACCACAATTTGACATTATGAATTTGTATACAGTTTCTATGTGAATGAAAGCATGATTAGTTATCCAGACTCTGGATTTGTGCCAAGTTGAAGGAAATGGGCTCGCCACCTATTACATGCAACTACAAAATCTAGGAAAATAAGTATATCTCTGCCTAATCCTTTTGAGTCGTGGTGGTCTAGTGGTTAAAACATCAGCCTTTTAAGTATGAGTGTGCGGGTACGATTCCAGGTCAGGCAAGTACCAATGTAACTTTTCTAAGTTATAAACTTTCTAAATATATTTTGGACACCAATGACTGTTTAACAGGTGAAGGAAAACATCTTGAGGAAACCTGGACTTTAAGCCTGGAATCGCCAACCCGCATTGAGCAAGCGTGGTGATTACGCTGAATCCTTTTCTGTATAAGAGGAGACCTGTGCCCAGCAGTGGGACGATAAAAGTTTGAAGATGATGATGAATCCTTCTGAGTAACAAACATGATGTTAAATAAACAAACAACAAATTTATTTTGAATATAACAAATACACCAAGTATGGTGAAAAATATGTCCTGTGAGTTTGCTTATGCAGAACTCTCAGAAATTAATAATGGAAGCAGACGGAGAAACACTTCAAAGCCAAAGAGTAAACTTATTTATGACAAAATTGTTGCATGAATATGAGAAAGCCTGAAGGCATCAAGGAATGAAATCTATTCATTATTTTTGGAGCGTACCAACTCGAATGATCGGAATGAAGAAAATAGGGAAGAACTACATATAGAGTGACAAAGGTTACTGTGTAACATAGATAACATGGTGAGTCCACATACATCCCAGTACATTTTATCTCTAGTTGCTTTCGTCTGGCTAACGGAGAGTATTTGCACAGGCATAACCAAGTAGCTAGGATTATTCACCACCAACTTGCTTTAAAATATAAACTTGTGGATTCTGACGTACTGTATTATTAATAGGTACGTGCCCAACCCAGTTCTTGAAAATGACCATGTCACGTTATACTGAGATCGGTCTATCATTACTGACAGGTCTATTATTGCAAATAAGCCTGATGTAGTAGTGATAAATCGATTACTGCATCTCGCAATGATTGTCGATGTTACCTAAGTAAGTTTTTACTTCTGCTATTGACTACAGTGAGCGGGGAGTGGGCGTCCAGGCGTTTGTCGTGGTTTGCTCTTAGCACGTGCATCATGCGCGTCTCGTAAGTACATCTTTAGTATGCAAAATACGATGACACTAACTACACATGTAACATGCACCACATACAATAAGGCACACACGGCCATAAACACTGGGTTAACTATGTACACACACACACACACAGACACGAGGCGGGGGCGGCGATGAGACGACGGAGCGTCGGTTAGCCCACTGTTTGTTCATATCAAAAGAAATCAAACTTGCAAAGGACATACCAAAAACAACATAATCAGAAACCTCTTTGGCTTTTCATCCAACAAAGGCTTTTAGCTTCTATAGGTAGGTGTTAATTACATAAAGGATCCAGTAGATATATACAAACTTTACACAATTTTTTATTCAATGCTGAATATGTCAACACCTATTTTTATACACGCTGGAATTTTAATGGTTGTTTTCCCGCGGCAGAACGATTTGCTTTAAGGAGTACTTTCGATGAATAGAGTAAAAAACAAAAATGTTTGTATTATAAAATAATTAAAAAAGTAAATAAAAAAAATCATCAACTCGAAAAAGTGAGAAAAGTTAATTACGCTAGATACAACTTGTAGGTACTACCCGTACTACTCGGAATGTACATGAAACCACCTCAAAGGAAAGCAATGTATTTAATGTTCAAACCATAATAAGCTCCCGTGCGTTTTTTTATCACTATGTTAAATCTGCCATTTCAAGTTTCTAATATTTAATTTCATGATGAAACGATTGCATTACTAAGACAAAACCGTTTCGCTGCGGGAAAACAACCATTAAAATTCCACGCTGTATACTCTGCTTGATTGTTCTAGAAATAAACATTACCTCATATCCATATATTTTTCTTAGCTGTTAATGTGTGTACATAAATAGTTCAATAAATAACGAGAAACATTACATAATTGAAGGGTCATCCTATTTACGACAAAATTCTTGAATGAATATAGTAGGTCTATTCAATTTTTCTGGAGCGTAAGCGAACAAGAATAATTGAAACGAATGTACAGAAAAGTACTAAATCAACGAAAGTAGGTACCTACTTTGATATCAAAAGGGAGGTTGAAAAACATCAAGTTGATAATAAAAAACTAATTGGTGACCTACAAAACCTGTTTTGTCTTGTCATCCAGCAAAGGCCTTTAGACTTGTAAAGGCTGGTAATGACGCTGAGAATCCTGAACCACTTCTAACTTTTTATAACTTGGTTTTTATCTTTTATACTGCGAACTAGGACAATTTGCGTGCTGTGGTGTTCCCGTCTGATTACAATTTAAGTATCTTTAAGGTTGAGTGATAACACCCACAATAAAGTAATGCTTTAAATACTAGCTGAATTATATTTATATATCTATAAACATAAGCATGTCATATTTATATAAAAAAAAATGTACAATAATCAATCAGAATCAAAACGATTTATTTCACGTAAATAGGTTAATGGGAAAAAAATATTTTTGGCACTTATGAAACGGCAAAAGCTAAGCGTATGACCTTTTGATTTTTTCCTATGGAGAAGAGCAGGTAAGGTGCTGTACGGTTACTTTTTAACAGTGTATTTAAATTCATCATCATCATCATCATCAACCTTTGTATCGTCCCACTGCTGGGCACAGGTTTCCTTTCATGTAGAGAAGGATTGAGCGTAATCACCACGCTTGCTCAATGCGGGTTGGCGATTTCAGATTTAAAGTCCAGGTTTCCTCAAGATGTTTTCCTTCACCTTTTAATCAGTATTTGGTGGCCAAGATATACTTAGAAAGTACATATAACTTAGAAAAGTTATATTGGTACTTGCCTGACCTGGAATCGAACTCCCGTGTTGTTTTAACAACTAGAAAAAAATAAATTTAAATTAGGTACAGTATTAATATGTATGGAAAATTACAGATCTGCAGTCTGTAATACCTACGATGTTCACACATTAATACAAAATGTAACAATGTACCAAGGAATGAATTAAATATCTATACACCTATTATAGGTGTGTTTGTTTCTTTCTTTGTTACCAATCTAACCTAATGCACCTGAGTACCTGTATTTTACACAGAAGGACTGTCTATCTGACTTCCACAACTCCCTTACTGGATATTACGATACCTCTTGGTAAGTTTGGCTGTCAGAGTTTCGGGCTTTCGGGTTATTTATTCATGGACCATTCGCGGCTAGCGAAGCTTACTCTGGTCGATCGAACCGTGCGGCTGTTATTTCATAGCTACAAGTCCCTACATATAAAACCCATAAAAATCAAATTATATGATTGTCATTATAAACTACATTATACGCTTAGTTCTTACTCCTGATTTTATGGTTAACTTCTAAGAAACTAATCAACAAGTAACTAAATCTACCTCAAGCGGCAAATTCTATGTCTACCAATCACACGAAGGTAGAATAACTTTCTCAGGAAATTTACAGTTCTCCAGGGGAATTAGAACAAAGAACTAAATACCGCAACGCAATTAGTTGTCATTGCAGATGCAGAGTACCTATTTTACATGAAATTGAGTGTGTAGTATCTATCACACCGTATGATTGGTACGTGTCACGTAGCCTTTTTTTTCTAATCGGGAAATCATCAAATGACCTCTTCCGCTCTGGGCGAAGAGGCGCCGCCGCCGCCGCCGCCCCGCTGCCCGCAAGATTTGAGGCAGCGGCCTTACCGGGCAGCGAGCAAAGTTTCACGTAGCCTTGCTTTTTACTTTCCTGACATATTAAAGAATTGTTAAAGACGGAGGATCAAGTGAAGGATAAGCACATAGGTGTTGTCGTCGACCAAAATTACGCCTGTAGGTACTTTAAAAAAGACTATGAACCCTTTGTATGTTTAGGCCTTTTTTATCAGAGCGGTCAGATAGGAAAGTCCGATCTTATCTAGCTTTTCGTACGGTGTTTAAAATTGATTCCGAGATTCTATTAACAGAATTAGCAATGTAAAAAGCGGCCATTGACTGTTTTTGTTATTAAAATATATAAGGAAAAGTTAATTAAATTGTGTTTAAGGAATTCAGATGAACAGTGTCAGTTTTTCTAAAAAAAAAAAAAATAATAAAATTTGTACCTACAAACGGGCTAACCGTAAATAGGGATCCAAAGGTGAAAATCTACGCCAGTTTGGCCAAACCTAATAGGTAGTAAGGTACACGAAACATTCACATATTAAATGAAACGATTATTTTCAAGTAGAGTGCTGGTTAATATGTAAGAGATGACGTAAGATAAAATTATAATAAAAGATAAAGAAAGAAAGAAAATATGTATATTTGCGGAAAACATGACGCACAAAAGGCAAAAGTTGAAAGATAGGTACTATCACCATCCACGCAAAACGGCCACCATTCAACATTTTGCTTTGACCCCATGCGAAACAGCCTAGATTGCCGCGATGACGTCAACCGGTTCAGCGCCCAATATAACAAAAAAAAAAAAGTTCCAACCTCCCTGTGTGATTACTCTGAGACCCATTAAGAGAGAGCCTGTACATGTTTACATCTCTGCGGAAATGTACCTACGCCAATAATACTTAACAGAAATTGATAGTCTGCCATCTATTGATATAACTGAGCCTATTGAAGCGAACCCATACAATGAGACCGGGTCGCAATCAACGGGACGTGTCTATTGTGACAAATCCGATACCTCCCTTTCTACTTGATGCATTGAATTCAACAGCCGCTCATATCAAGGACTCGCTACAGGAAAATAAGAGTTTTCTTACAAAAATATATTTTATTGCTGAGAGTAGAGGGAAATCTATTTTTTTTAAACACAACAAACCTTTTAAACTGCTTCGTGCGTTCATTTTAATGTTGTTACAGTTTGGGCTACCATTAGCAAAGTGTCATCATTGTTTGTATTAAAATTGAATTAAACTTGTAGGTACAAACAAACGTGGTGAATAGGAGGGAAACTTAAAAAAAGGATTATACAAACCGGCTTTCAAATAATGGAGTACTGAGGAAACAAAAAAAAAAAAAAACAAAGTATTAAAAAATTTAGGTAAGTTCTACCTAGCACCATACGAGAGGAGCTCCGTCAGGTCCTGGTGGCGGACTGCCGGCAGAGGCTTATGCGCCCTACCGCCGGCCTCGCTACCGTCGAGGCGATCCGGCCAGTACTCAACGACTGGCTCCGGAGAAGGCACGGCTCCCTGTCGTTTAGTGTGACGCAGGTACTGTCGGGGCACAGCTGCTTCGGCAAGTACCTGCGTCGCTTAGGCAGGGAGCCGGACGCTCGGTGCCACCACTGCGTCCAATGCGGAGAGGACACGGCGCAGCACACGCTCTCCGAGTGTGTAGCTGGGGAAGAGCAGCGCCGTGTCCTCACTAATGAAGTAGGAAACTTGGAGCAAACGTAGTTGACAAATATGCCTGTAGATATGAAATGTAATTTTTTGTTATTATTTATTTATTTTCTTAATCTCCATGTGTGCAATACATTGGGATAAATGCTAAGCCCCGCAAAACCGTTTTCACAGTTTGTCTGCTCTGTCTTTAATTTAATGCGAAACCCAAAACACGTGTCCAGCATTTTTAAGTAAAGGATTTATATTCTATGTATAAAATTTCAAAAAGATATCATGAATAACCACAAAGTTATGAGCTTGTTATCTTAATTGGTTGTCCCACCGGTCAAAATGGTCAATGCACCGGCCCTGTCTCACTGCGCTCCTACCGTCAGCTCTCTTATGCAGTCGGTAACCACATTGCAACAATTTCTAAATGTATTTGGAAAAAAATATAACATGGTGTAAAAATGATTGCAGTCGATTCAATTGCTTATTCTGAACAAAATATATTTGGGTTTCCGAGGTAGTAAAAATAACGTTGTATAATGTTTCCTTTTTTGTTCACTGTACCTAAGTGAGAATGTAGTATTTCTTACTGAGGTACGTAGGTATATGTTTATTTTATAGACGGTATCTCACTCCGTTTGTAACGTTCTACAAAATAAACAGCCGAATCGATTTTAACGGGAAAGATGGCTACGTCCGGATGATTTGTCTTGGTTACGCGACTGACATGGGCTCTGGATCCTGGATCCTGGTCTTGTCAGAACACAAAATTGAGGTCGATCAGGATCATATTACATACAGCTTGACGTCGTGTTTTGTTCTCATTATGTTGTGTGTAATACATTGGGATCGAGCAGGAGAGAAATCTAATAACGTGACGATGAGTAAGAAATTTTATTTTTTATAAATAATTATAAACTAGTGCTTGACTGCAATCCCGCCTGATGGTGGTAAAGCACGATAGCGATGGTAGTGAATACGAAGGAAGACGGCAGTTGAGCGAGGTGATTCTATGTTATACCCAACAACACGACTAACGACGCTAAGTCAGAGGAAGAAAGATCTGGAACGACGAAACTCCCGGTGAAAAACATTTGGTGTGTCGTACCCGGCACACATCACAACACAACTGCTCAGACCCGTCTTTCGTACGGCTTCACCAGACATCATGCCGGAACACGACGAATCGCTTGACGGCAAGACTTTGTCTGGTGGGTGGTAACTTCCGGTAGCTGATATTATGGCCTGCCACCGAGAAATTGGGAATTTGGAAATGAAATCACTCCAATATTTACATAATTATCTAGATTAAAATAAACAATCATGCTATCTCAAATCAAGAAATCGGAGAAGAAATAGTGCATTTACGACTTTAAAACATAAATATTTTGAAATTTTTAAGTATATCTGAATACATGTCGGGTATGGATTGTCGAATCCGCTGTTTTACACAACCTCAAGACGTTTTACAAGATAACTTAATTATTTACAAGAGTTGAACAATGTTCAGCTGGATTAACATTGTATTAAGTTTTACGAAACTACTACCCACGTTTAGCCTTAATACATGATGGCTTATCTGCCGTCACAATAAGCGTTTGGTGTGACTTCCTTAATGATGCGGTGGCAGCAATTATGCTCAAGAACCTATAACAATTCGTTTAGGTTAGGTAAGAACCTTGAAAAACCACGCGCGACACGAGAGACCAAAGGGAACTGTGCTGCGGTCCCGCCTGTCGAACGTTACTTCCAAGTTCGTCGCAGTATTTAGTACTAATTTTCATAAAATTCTATTAAGTTTTGGTTCAAATTGATCGTCGAATCACCGTCTTCCCCTTCACCCCAGATTTAAGAATCAATTTACGACATATATAGGTATTTCCGTTTGCAAAAGAATTTCGTAGAAACTCAAAGATTCGTTTGCCTTTACCGGGAATTGTGTTTTATCAAATTTACGCTACAAGAAAAGTAAAAGAAAGAAAGTAATGTTGAATTGGAAACTGACAATTACGGGTGCTTCAAAAGAATACCAAAATTACAAAAGTTCGGAACTCTTATATGGTGCAAACACACGCAAACACTTAAAATTAAGAAAGCCTAAATTGAAAAAATTTCTTCGTCTATTTTCATATCATTGGGGCTGCCCCACGCTTGGCAGGCGGGTTGGGGATCGCAGTGATTTGATATTACACAGGAGAAGCACTGCTGCCCGCTTCCCTGGTGATTTCCCTTAGTCGCCTCTTACGACACCCACGGGAGGATATGGGTTGGTACTATTCTAGGCCCGGTACCACACGGGGCGGTTCTGGAGTGGCGGCCACGTACTGGAAGACGCAGCGTAGGGAGGCCCCCAACAAGGTGGACCGATGACCTGGTGAAGGTCGCGGGAAGCCGATGGATGCGGGAAGCCGATGGATGCGGGCAGCACAAGACCGGTCATCGTGGAAAGCCTTGGGGGAGGCCTTTGTCCAGCAGTGGACATCTATAGGCTGAGGAAGAATTTTCATGTAATAAATTACATAACTTTAAGACTTCCAACTAGATCTAAATTGGAAGTCAGAAAGTTGTATTATTTTAAGTGCGCTTAGTGATTTCAAAATCATGTTTTATTAGCCACATTCCGGTCGAAATGAAGCGACTACGGTCGAGCGATCGAGTGATTATCATAATTGACTCCAATTTAATGCGATTAGATTAATGTACATTAATATAGACACGATATCAAGCGTGTCTATTACAAATGATCACAGAATTAACTTTGACATCGGGACATGGGTGGCATCGGTGTTACAGCAAAATATCGAGAATTCTGCGTCAATTAAGCATAATTTCTTGTCTTATGATGGTTATTATCTTTCTGGAATAACTATTCAAATTTATTGTGAAGATTGATAAGAATCAATCTATTGGGTAATTTAGAAGATTCGTGCGGCATAAACATGTAAAGCTTCTGCCCAGGACAGCGTGCACGAGAATATTCTTGTTTCTCAGTTGCTTCATCGCTTCATCGCTTGTCCACAATTCGATTTCGCTTAGAGTTCCTGCTCATCTTTTATTAGCTCAAGAAGAATTGTGTAAATACGACAATTTACTGCGTTCAAACAACAAAGTAACAAAAAACTCTTCAGTTTTATTATTAGTCTAGATAGATTTATGTAGATATTAATATGTATATGTATATACAGATTCTCTACAGCTAAAGGCATGGGATGGGACCGCCTTTGCTAATGTTTCCGTCAATTCAGTGATAAGTATTATATAAAATTAAATTACGTAAAGGTAGTAGGTTAACAACAAAGGTAAGCATGCACGAGTTAACAATTCAAATAGCGAACACAGCAACTAATTAACTTAATAAACTTCTAAGTGTTTTAAATGAGTTTAAATAAGGTGCCTTTAACTTAACTGGGTAAATGTCACATCAGTTTACATAACATAACATAATTAATGATTCCACTCTTTTCACACAGGCCTCCTCTCGGCGAGAGGGAGTGGGTCGTAATCTACAACGCGGGCCCAGTGCGGGTTGGTAGATGTCACATGTCTCCGAAGTTTTGCCTCTAGGACAAACCGGTTTCCACGCGATGTCCACCGCATTAAGAGCAATTGTGACGAAAATATTAACATCAGTTTATTTTGCTTTAATTATACCAGTTATTATGTGAAAATGAACCGCCATCACAGTGTCTCCACGTCTAAGGGAGGCCAGACATAGGCCATTAGCATTTATATTAACCCTTAAGAAAACACGATTGTTGAATTAAAGTAAATCAGATTACACCTTCGTTCCCTCACGCAGAGTGAACGATGAAGATATAAAATTTATTTTACACAAGTTTATTAGGTTATCTTATAAAAAGGTAAATATAAACATTGAACAGGCTGTGTAACTCTAGTTGCTTTATCTTGATGACATGTATAAGTATTTAAACTCATGTACACATAATTAGTAGATACATAAGAGTACTGAAACATAATTGGAGCATGGACATGGATGTTGACAATAATAAAGACAGAAAAGTTGATTATTCCACGTAAAGAATACGAACGTTACAAGTAATTAATAACAATAAAAAGATATAAAATGTAATAAAGTCAAAAGCCTCATACTCAAACACGGAAACTTATAAACAAAGATCAAATGCCACTGTTACCATTGCACTTTCCGACACATTCATCGCGTCATCGCGTTGTTGAAAGTTTTGATCGGTTATAAAAATTGGAAATTCTGTTCGGTACATTTTAACCGCGTAGGAGCATTTTCCTTTTTTTTTATAATTATTATAAGCTAGTCCTTTACCGCAATCGCGCCTGTTGGTACCTAAGCAGTACTACAATCGTTGATGAGCCCATTCACTAAAAAAAAACTGAGTGAATAGGAAGGAAGGCGGCAGTTGAGGGAGGTGATGCAAAGTTAAACCCAGAGGGAGATTGATCTGGAGACCCTCCACGACCAAACTCCTGACACAACATTTGGCGCATCATATCCAACACACAACGCAGCACAACTGCTCAGACCCGTCCTCGATACTGCTTCACCAGACATCGGAACACGACGAACCCTTTGGCGGCAGAAGTTACGGCCTACCACCGAGAACCAACAACATCTTTGAAACAACAGCCTTTTTTAAACCCATGAATAATTATAGTTTAACGGGTGTAGAATCGTGTGTTGAATTCATGGTAACAGTTTGGGTATCAATGTACCAGCCATCCTGCATACCTACCTAACTTCCGTGCGGAATAGAGCAAAGTTAGGCTATTACCGAACGTGTTGGGGGCAATAAAGGGATTACGTGAGGAAACGCATCAGCAGGCACCCGTTGTTTAGCTCAAAACAAACTGCGATCATCAATTCAACTGCTAAGCGTGATAAACAAGGTAATATTATCTATGAAGAGCGTGCTATCAGAGGATGAGTAGGTAATACATACTTTTATAACTTTATTTCGGAGATATAAGAAACCTTTACATACTAAAAATGACAAAAAAAAAATAGATGTCTTAACTCGCCAGTCTTACTAGGTTATTACTTAATTACACAACATATGATTGCTTTTGGAAGAACAATACAACCTAGTTATTGGATACTATTAGGAGTGTGGACTACTATGCAAAATGAATAGCGAATCTTCTTGTTTACCGAGTTTTCACTTGTCAACGCTTTTTGTTTATAATTATAAACTTAGTGCTTAACCGCAATCCCGCCTGATGGTAAGCAGTGATGCAATCGTTGATGGTAAAGCGCGCTAGTTTATTATGAGCCTCTTCACTCAAAAAAACTAATTAAACAGGAAGGAACATGGTAGTTGAGCGAGGTGATGCAATGTTAAACCCAACAACACGGCTAACCATGCTGCGCCAGAGGGAGATTAATCTGGAGACCCTCCACGATCAAACTCCCGACACAACAACATTTGGCGTATCGTACCCGGCACACATCGCAACACAACTTCTCATACCCGTCCTCCGTATGGCTTCACCAGACATCATGCCGGAACACGTCGAATCGCCTGGCGGCAAGGCTTTGTCTGGTGGGTGGTATCTTATGCCGGCAGCCAAGTTGTCCTCTTATCTAGATACATTGTGCACTGTCCTATTGTTGATTTAAATATATAGTTTAAATTATAAAATCGCCTTTATCCTTATTTCATCAGATACCCTTGGCATGATTGGTTGTCAGACTACCCGAACAACTGCCAAAGATCTGCAATTGACAGCCGGGATCGATGGATGGATGAGTCCACGGAACGACAGCGGCAAGCACAGCTTAATCATTTATTGACTATCGACCCATGTCGTTGTAATTAGATAGCTTGGAGCTTTATTTATTTAATCTTACGGTTGTAAAACTGTAATATCCATGCAGGTAATGCAGTTAGAGCTGGTAGTATAAAGTAACGACAAGGATTACCTACCCCTTTATTTATTAACCTCCGGAGAGCTTAATGGCGCAGTGTTCCACATCCAGGTTAGTATTCCGAATAGATTGCATGGACAGCTACTAATCTGGACGTTCGTTATGCCATAGGGAAATAACATTTTATATACGTTGGCAGTTAAATTTTACGCGCTCCTAATTTAGATGGCGCGTTAATTTCATTATAAATGGTTATTAACACTGGGTTGTATTTATTTATCTTCTTATTATATATTTACATGTGTATGTTTCTGACTCCTCCTAAGGGACTGGATCGATCTTGTTGAATGTTTTCTTATGTGAAAAGTTTAATAAAGTAGATGAAAAAAAATAATCAAAATCGGAACCCATCCCTGAATAGCAGTTGAACCCGATACAGTCAAATCCAAGGTAAATAGGCCCTAGTCTGCTATAACAATAGTGTCAGAATGGCCGATCAGTGATCTCATAATGATCGATTTTGACAAGTTTCATAATTTACTAACAAAATTACGTCATTCTGACTAATTTTCAGTCACTAAGTCCAACTCGTCTTCATATTAATAAATATACAAATTGAGTATTAGTTTTTAGATAATCATTTCTACTAACGGGTTTTATAATAAAGTCAATACGGCAATGTCATTGTATCATCATTCCATTACGAGACGACTCAGATAATTAATCGATCATTATGAATTTAGCAGATTATAAGCTTTTAGGCACAATGACAATAGAATCTTGTTACAATGACAAATTCATAAAAATAGCAGACTATGGCCCCCAGACAAAGTCTGAGGTGAGGTGACTAAACATCGTGCTTATTTGTTCAAAACAGGTGAGGAAAACGTGTATAGTACGCCAATCGGTAGCCTTTGTGCCATTTGTATTTATTGCCGTGAAAAACTACGACTTTTTTACGGTTTGGTTTTTTTTTACGTTTTTTTTAACACGGCTGATCCGAAAACCGACGGCCGTGCCTACACACTGTGTAAGCATAGTTGTTGGTTTTCGGATCACTATTAAAGTTTTTGTCAAACTCATTTAATGTACGGCACATTCATTTAAAATCAGCCTTAATTTCAGTGTATAAAGTTCTTATCACAAAGCAGTGTACAAAAAGTCATTAATTTTTACGACCGAGTCTGTGGTACATCAAACATCAAACCAAATTCAACCTTACACGCATGCGTTAAAGTCAGGATTAGAAAGTACTAAATGAAAGAAGCACCCAAGTGCTGTATTGTGCGCTTGTTCATCATCATCAACTTTTATCGTCCCACTGCTGGGCACAGGTCTCCTCTCATACAGAGAAGGATTGAGTGTAATCACCACGCTTGCTCAATACGGGTTGGCGATTTCAGACTTAAAGTTCAGGTTTCCTTCACCTTTTAATCAGTCATTAGTGTCCAAGATATACTTAGAAAGTACATAAAACGTAGAAAAGGAGGTGTGTGTGTTATTCTTTCAAAAATACCGCTAATTACCTTACACGTTTGAAAAGCTTTTACCTTGATTCTGAAAAGAGATTGTGGATAGATTTTGAACATTTTTGTTTAGGGCAATTGTGTTTGGACTGTATTTTAATTACGATCCCTGTGAGTAGGTAAATGTTGTAAGGTAATGTCCTCCGGGCAATCGGCTAGTATCTTCATTTTTAATTCAATATGCCCTCGAAATATGTCTGACTATTCTAAAAATGGCGACGGTCTAACCTTTTTTGTAAGGGTAATGAATATATAGACCATTAGCATGAAAGAATTTAGGTATTCATTATTCAAGTACATTAGTTTCATTGTTCACAATGTATGTTATTTTTGCGAATGCGCAAGTAAAAAGAAAGTGAAGTGTACCCAGTTGTTTTCTCATTTGGACATCGATCACTGGTACACTAGATACACAGTCTCGAACAAAACTCTTATCAAAAATGGCGACAAGTATAATTAAGCAGTCGAAAGTAGTCAAAATAAAACATTAAAACATTCATTTAAAATCAGCCTTAAGTTCAGTGTATAAAGTTCTTATCACGAAGCAGTGTACAAATAGCCATTAATTTTTACGACCGAGTCTGTGGTACATCAAACATCAAACCAAATTCAACCTTACACGCATGCATTAAAGTCAGGATTAGAAAGTAAGTACTAAATGAAAGAAGCACCCAAGTGCTGTGTTGTGCGCTTGTTCAGTTCAACCATATTTTTACGCTGATTAAGAGTCTAGTGTATAAGTGATCGATGCATTTGGGTAATGAAATTCGCGCCGATTACCTCGTTCAAAAACTAAACAAAATTTAAGTTGAGGGCATCTTATTCTTACTAGTTATTTCTTGAAGAAATGGAAAGTAGATAAAATATTAGGTTGGTCCTGTCAAATAAAAAAAAAACCACAGATAATTAAGACACGATTTAAAAAATGGCGACATAATATATTTACATAGGTCAATTTAAGTCAGGCACTAATAAAATATACTTCTTAAAAAGAAAAAGATGCACGGAACATGAATTTAGTTTGTGAACAAGGGAATTTAGGGCCATCGTCAGACGACACGCTTGTTTAATATAATAATTTAATAATGATTGAAACGTCATATCACACAATTGGATATTTTATTTTATTTAGGAAACCTGATCTATTATTCTTAGCAGCTGTTTGTGCTCCACTGTGGGACAAATGAACTCCTTTCGCTTATTTCAATTTATACTATATGTGTTTTTTGCCCTTAAGGAAAACTCAAGTTTGTTCCATTATTTTTTCCTCAGTCTCCGCTTTGCCATTTGTAGTTATTTAAACCTACCACTCCTTCTTCATGGGCTGAGTTCGGAATCAGGTAGAGTTATTTATGTAGTTGCATCGAAATGTTAATATAAATACGGATCTTCCCGGGATTATAAATGGACAATCCCGTGTGGCCAGAACTTTTTGTTGAGCCGGGAGTGTCCCGCATTACAACTAATGTTTTCGTTTGCTTTCTCAAACTGTATTGTACGAACTGTAAATGTGGCAATATCACTTCGTTCAAAATTTTGCAATTTAGGACACCAGATGTCGTTGATGTAAGTTTGGAAACGTCGCGCGTGTTGTGGTTTAAATTGTGTAAAAGTCAATAAGCTTTTTTATTTAAAAAAATCTTTCTCGAAATTTGAGACACATCCGCTTCATTTTTTCGCTGTATGAAATCAGTGTTAGTACATTAATAACACTATCTAATTCCGACCTCTGGTCATGAGATAGTTGGGCACGCCGCAATAGCGGTGGTAAGCCTCCTCTTTAAGGAGTGTCTAGAGAGGGGCCACTGCGTCCTCACTTTCCGCCTGACGCAGGTTCTCACCGGACGCTGCTATCGCGGGAGGGTTTTATTCTGGATAAGGTGGGAGGAAACGGCGGGTTATCACCACTGTGGGAATCGCCCTGAGGACACGGTGGAGGTTTGCCGGCTTGGGCGAAGCACCGCTGTGTCCTTGTGGCGGCGAGTGATGGCGATCTCTCGCATCCGACTCTGGTCCAGGCTATAGTCCGGAGTCAGAGTGCATGGCAGGTCGTTACCTCCATCTGCGAAGCAGTAATGCTGGCAAAAGAGGAGGTGAAGCGCGTGAGGGAGCGGGAATCTCAGCGCTCTCATGCCTCTTACCGCTGCAGGAAACGCTTTGGTCGGGAGACAACATCGAACTCCCGTCCACCGCAGGGGCGGACTTGCGGGCGATAAGGACCAGGCCCGGGTCGACGGCGCATTGTATTTCACGTGCGCCTCAAAGAGACATCAGCACATCGGGACGGGGTCCACGAAGACGGATGCCTGAGCCAGGGCTGCGGGTTGGCTGAAGGAGAAACCGTCGCCCTGGTGCACAGGCAGGTGAAGGAACATGCCCACACGTGTTCCTACACCTGCCAGTGCAGAGTTAAATCAATAAAATTCTGAGACGCCCTTCCACTCTGGCTCGAGCGGGAGAGATCGTTTGAAGATTTCCCATCCACACCAAAAAAAAGGGCATGAGATAGTTGTGGCTAGCCCAAATAATCTTAAGCTTCAAATTACAGGACTATCATCGATAAAAACGCTTTCAGAAGGATTTATTTGAACTAGGAGAAGTTATTTGAGTACCAAACCTGTATGAATAAAATGAGTGGTAATGCCGTGACGATGAAATAGGAAAATCGGCAAGCGACGAGTCAGTCGGTTTTCACTTACGTGATTTTCAGATCTTCAAGCGGAAAATCGTAAATGTCAAAATAAAGCACATGATTTACTGTTTGGCAACAATACTTAGTAACTGAACGCTACAGTTTAGTTAGGTAATATAAAAACGACGGTATTATACATATAGGTTTCTATAGCGTGAAGATTTGAGTGCTTGAAAAAGATTCGAGAACCAATATGTTTAGATAAATATATTTCTTTTTTCATAGATATTATCATGTGAAAAAAGCCTGTACAAAATTTTCGCCAAGTTAGGCCCCATATTGGCAATATTGGCGCCAATATTTTCTATTTTTTGCCAAGCTTTGAAAAGACAGCTTGAGGCACTGAAAGAGAAGACATAACTATAACAGGTTTGAAAACATATTTTTATATTTGCTAGTCTAATTCTTGAGGAAGGCTATAGGCAATAGCGACAAGAGTAAAACGAAAAAGTAAGTATACTTAGAGGAATGTTAGTTTTTTAGAGAATTTGAATGCACGGTTCGCTTAACTCGAAGCTCAATGTTTAAAGTTAAGACTAAAACTAACGAATAATATGAATCAGGGTCTTTCGAAAATCTACCGCTAACGGAGTGGAAAACAGTAGTTAATTTTTCATAGGCATGTTTTATTACATACAAAGCTTAATTAACATGACAACATCTTTCATTTAAGTTATGAATACAAACCAAACGATTTTTCAAAATTCAATTCACCCATATGAGGATTTATCCTCATAAGGGTGAATTGAATTTTGTAATTTTGAAAGTAATTATATACAGTTTATGTTTATATAAATATGTACAACATTCACAGTTTTTCTGTAGTGTATTTGGTATCAGCATTGCACTAGTAAAATTATAAATTCCTCGATTTGTATGAAACATCTTCACGTCTAAACCGCTGGACGGATTTCCACATAAAAACTTTTTTACAAAAAAACAACCGACTTCCAAAAACCACTACAAAGTGAAAAATAACTAATTTCGGAGTGGTTTTTGGAAGTCAGTTGTTTTTTTGGAAAAAAGTTTTTATTTTACACTTTTTAGTTGTTAAAAGTACTATATATTCAGTTGCATCCGGTCAGACTGGAAGCTGAAGCAAATATAGTTGGGAAACGACGTACCTAATTTTGTTTACTTTAATTTTTACCCGTACCTAAGTATTCCCTGAACTGCCTATGGTTTTCATCATCAAATTTGCTGCAGACCATTATTTTCACCCAACGTGGGTGCAAAGGTCTCATCAATATAAATGAATGAACTCCAACCACAAAGTAGCTACTGTAAAACGTTGAGGAGTTCCCGGAACTGGCCTTTGTCTTCATCATGAGAGCTCTTATGACAATCACAACTCATCTAGGTGTAAAGTTTTTATCAATACAAATTAATCGAGCCCAAACACAAGGTAGCTGCTGTGAATTATTGAGGAGTTCCTTCAACTGTCCCCCGGCTCCATCATCAGATCTACTCCAGACCTTTATTAAATTGTAGTGCTTTAAAATACTTAATGAAAATGCTAAGAAATGCACTAGTCGCCCCTGCAATTTTTGAAATTTCCCTTGTTTTCTCTGGTCTTCCACCATCAAACCCTGATATCCTTATCTTGGGAACGTCTTCTTTCCAACAGAAAAAGAATTATCAAAATCGGTTCATAAACGACGAAGTTATGCGCGAACAAACATAAAAAAAAAGCATATATACGGTCGAATTGAGTAACCTCCTCCTTTTTGAAGTCGGTTAAAAATTTGGCAAAGACATAGCTGGCATTCTGAGGAAGGACATACTTTTCATCTTGGTAGCATGTTCCCGTGGGATAATTTAGTATCCATGAACGAACAAACGAAGTCGCGGGCACAAGCTAGTTTTACCTAAGTATAAATTATGTAAATTCCTATTTTGTAAAGTATTCGAATGACTCTATATATTTTTACTAAACAGGGTATTGTTTATTGTGCTCACTCATACAGAACCCTAAGAGGGCATAATTTTATCAGCTGAATTAAATTGTCTTTTGTGAGTATTAGACAATAAATACTATGACCTCGCTGGTTTACATTTTATGTTGAGCTAAGTAATATCGGTAATTTGAATAGGTTTATTTATGGTGAACAAATATTGACAAAGTAATTATACAATATATTAGGCCCGTAAATCGTCGAAGGGTATAGATACCTACCTACACACCGACATGCATTTTGCCAGCTAGGTACGCTTTAAGTCCTGTGTAATAGTGGGTAATAGGAGCTGGTGTTCACAACTCCACGACATATTCAGGTCAATGATAAATATAGCAGACGGGTGGGAATATTGGTCATTCGATCAATTCCAGTTCTTCAAGGAAGCAACGGCGGGAGAGGTAATCTTGACACGCCCTAGCCGGGAGAAAACATCGTCCTCCAGGCCACCGCAGGCGTGGACTTGCGCGGCCTGGTCCTTATCGGGTGCCGAGCCGCGTTCTGCTTGCCGCCCGATAAGGACCAGGCCTGGGTCGACGGTGTGTTGTGTGCCACGGGCACCTCATAAACCTGTCAACATATCGTGCGGGCTCCACAAAGACCGGTGCCTTCCAGGGCCTCGGGATGTTCGAAAGAGATACCGTGACTTCTAGCGTACAGACAAGTGAAGGGAAAGGGTGGGTTTTAGTAAGTAAAAGTCTTACACGCCCTCCCGCTCGGCCCAGAGCGGATGAGGTGGTTTGATGATTTCCCCTCCAAGGCAAGCAGCGCCACGATGTTATACTTACCGTTTCACATAGGGTACCTACTTGGACTACCGAAGTACTAACTCGTCTATACCGTCTCGTCTACCATGCATGACAATGAGGATTTTATTAAATGGCCCGTGGCTGTGTGTAACTGTGCACAGATTTAGTTTATTTAGGCGGAAAACTTGTTTCGTGAGGAGGCCTACTATTATGGGAAGTAGAAACCCTATTAGCCTAAGTAACTAAATAATACAGCGGTTAACGCGTGTCCCTAAAGTTCACGATTCGAAAACCCGACGACTCAAAGATGAAACTTCTGACCATGTTGTGGTGATTGTTAAGTATGGACGGACTGTAAATAGTAGGCCTTAGTATGGCATTACGCTTACAAATGTCGAGTTTGCAAGGAGGTTCGTGGCAAAATCGATTTCATTTATGCAGAGTCACAAATCGGAGACACGTCTTTTTCAGAATTGTTTGTCTAGCAATTCTGAAAGAGACTATTTTATATGCGTAGATTTGTTTTAAGTATTTTAGTCGTCTTTTTAGAGGTAGACATTTTTTTGGGTACGAAGAACAGGGTGTATAGTTCACACAATTTCCATAGGAAAGGGAGGATTGTCCGACTAGCCGTGTGTGTTGTTTCTGGTGGGCTACTGCCTGAAAAATGATTTGGGGACGTTGTATATTACATTGTATATTTAATTTAGTTCAGACAACTATACAGTCATGGTTTTTTTTATAATTATATACTGACCGCAATCCCGCCTGATGGTAAGCAGTGATGACTCCACGACCAAACTTCCGACACAACAACATTTGGCGCATCGTACCCGGCACACTTCGCAACACAACTGCTCAGACCCATACCCCGTACGGCTTCACCAGACAT
This sequence comes from Sesamia nonagrioides, assembly GCA_017933935.1. NCBI lineage: Eukaryota > Metazoa > Arthropoda > Insecta > Lepidoptera > Noctuidae > Sesamia > Sesamia nonagrioides. The sequence continues at coordinate 151,462 of JADWQK010001722.1, forward strand.
GATGCCGGAACATGACGAATCGCTTGGCGGTAAGACTTTGTCTAGTGGGTAGTAACTTCTGCCAGCAGCCTATGTTATCGACAAAAAAAAAAAAAAAACAGTATTACTAGATCCATTAAATTTAGATTTATTTTGTTATGTATTTGGTTTGTATGAACTTAAAAACTATGTTAGTACCTCATAGCTAAAAGAGACAGTCTTCTGGTGAAGCTCTATACCAAAGTGCTGTCTAGCTTACTGCTACCTGTAGGATGCCTTTACTACTCCCACGCAATTAGCTTTGCAGTAAGGCTGTCTTTTTGCACCAGGTGACATGAAAATCATCTGTGCGACTCAGCGAACATTGTGGACGCACTGCAGAAACGAGGTAGGGGCAAAAGTGCCCTAAGGGCACAATCAAACTATATGCGCAGAGAATTGTAAGCTCTTTGGGTATATCTTAACCACATGATCGCTGAGTACAGCGCTTTGAATAAAGTTACTTTCACCACGTCCTTATATAGGGCGAACCAGCGAGCCAGCATGTTCGTCCTGACTGACCGGACTGAGGAAGGGGGGAGGGGGATATCAGTTCCGAATTTCCATCTATATTCACTTGATAATACAGCCGCCCACTTTGCATCATTCTTCTGATTAAGGTATAAAAATTGGTGAACTCTGTCGGTAGGCCCATTTCTTTTAGCTTCTGCCATAATATATTATTGGACAAAACAAGCATAAATTGGAATCTGCCTGTCAGTATAATATTTTAGTGTGCTTAAAGCTAAGAATAACAGTCTTAGTCGACAAGCCAGGACGAAAGCCGAACTGAGTGTAATGTTTAACATGCTTGTTTAAATATGAGTTGAATACACTCACACTGTCAAATAGCTTCGCTGTACTACTAATTGCATGGCAAACTCTGCTTGCGCAAAGCAGAATATTACTTATACATAGTTCGTATGCGGCAATTTAGTTGCTACCACATCTATATTTTCTGTTTTCTGTACATTAATACCGTAGGTGACAAACTGTCATTGATCAGTAATTGCTTTCTGTATTCGACAGTCTTACGATTAAGGAAGAAAATGAAGTCTTAATAGGTATGTCACTCTTTATCTACCCGAAAACTAAATAACTTTCCCTAGAGTCGAAATGAGAAACATTTACGTTTCTATGTGTGTATGAAAGACTTGTGTGTGCGTGTGTCAGTGTAAGTTCTATAATGTTTATACTAAACGTGTGGAGTGAAATAAAAGTTCTTACGTTTAATCCATACTAATATTATAAATGCGAAAGTAACTCTGTCTGTCTGTCTGTCTGTCGGTCTGTCTGTCTGTCTGTCTGTCTGTCTGTCTGTCTGTCTGTCTGTTACGCTTTCCCGCTTAAACCTCCCAACCGATTTTGATGAAATTTGGCACAGACAATCTTTGTACCCTGAGAAAGAACATAGGCTACCTTTTATCCCGGAAAAATATGATGTTCCCGAGGGAAATCTAAAAAGCGCGATATAACCGACCTCCACGCGGGCGAAGCTGCGGGCGGAAAGCTAGTTTACTTATAAAGGCAAAAAGTAACTAACTTTAAGATGAATTGTAGTAGTAGTACTTAGTAAAAGGAACTAAATAATATTTATATAACTATGCGATCCATTTTTCACGACTAGAAAGAATGTTAATAAGTAGTATGTCCTCCAAAAACTAAATACATAAATATGAGGTAATGGAAACATAACTTTAATTCCCACGCAAAAAAGTTCAATTTACACAAAAACTTCGAATATTTTTAATACTTTTATAACATAGCGTTGGGCACTCTGAAATCAACTTAATTTATTTATTTATACTTTTGTCACAAAGGTACAAAGGCTGACTTAATGCCTTAGGCATTCTCTACTCGAGAAATAAATTTCTATTGTTTTATATATTCTAAATTTGTTATTGAAATAAAGTTGTTATTTTTTTAACTTTGAAATAGGATACAGCATCGTACAGTGTACACTGTACAGATCTGCGCACATCAATCAACGTCAATCTACTATGTATATTACACTATGTTGTAAGTGTAAGTAAACGCTAGACTGCCCGGTGGTGGCCACGTTCTGGGTATATGGTATGGGGAACCAATACTTTTCCTAGTACAATTTTTAGAGAAAAAGAGAGCGGAGCGAAGCCCTTGTCAACCTCGACCAGATCTCGATGCATACCCAAGTCGGTTTTTAGGAAATATTCCCTGAGACTGCATTATCTTGCAATTGCCCCCACAATTGCAAGATAATGCAGTCTCAGGGAATATTTCTCATTATATTGTCTTAGCGTTTAAAAAGCCTCGACCTCTCATTTTCGCGGGATATATAGCCATATAACCGATGAACGTAGGTGATGCAATCGATTTGCAGTCAACAGCGTACGGACCCTCCTATCCAGGGCGTTGAATTTGGTCTGAGTTCATTTGAGTATGCCAACCAAAAGAGTACGGGCTCCCACCAAAACCGCGAATTCGCATCGCATCGCAAATATCTGCGAATTCGCACGAACACACCGCAAGAATTTCCGATCTGCTTCGCATCGCATATTCCTGCGATATTACGTCATCCTTGGTGACGCCATTTTAGTCCGCTCTGAGACAGCTTTAGAGAAAGATGCGCGGCGCCTGCGCTGCCTTCTTTGTTTATAAAAAAAAAATGACGGAATATGATATATATTTTTTAATATCTTTAATTGAGGAGCGTCCTGTCCTTTGGGACACAAGTGATGAACAAGTGAAGTCCCAGCATTTCCAAAGGCATAACAGGAATTCTTCCCTTGTACGATCGTTTTTGAAGGCATGGTGATAATAAACTCAAAAGCTCTTCAAATGAAGATATGCTCATTCTAAAATAATCAAAAAATTGATCTTCTTCAGTTCTCAACGCATAGTACTTTTGAGTAAAATAGTTACCATCAGAGTTCATAATCGTAATAAATGGATGAACCCAGAATCTTCTTTTTCTTTTATATCTATTTAACAATAACAGCAGTGCAATAATCTTTTTGCGATCCATCTTACGCTTCCTAAAAACACGTCCACTACGGCTGACTACACTTGAAGGAATGGTCACCCTACCAAACGGTTTGCCGCACTAAATCGTATCGCAGAAATTCGCATCGCAGTTTTGCTGAGGGCGCGTACCTTGTTTCCGCTTGATAGAAGACTATTAAGTACTTTTGTACTGGAAGAATCTAACAGTCGTTTGATTTAAAACGTTCCTTTAAAAATTATATTGTTGGGACGTCTTCGCCTATTTTTGCATAAAGTCGCATTGACACTTAAAAACAAAAATCTTAAAAATAACTCCTAGGTATTTGATATTATTGTCGATGTAAGTAGCAAGGTATAGGTGTTTTTGAGGAGAAACTCAAATTGAATACTCACAAACTGTTTTTTTTTTTTTTAATTTTAGTAAAATTGTTAAGGAATCTTCGAATACATCCGGCTAACGCGTGAGATCAAAGTCCACTGAATATAATATCTACTACATTCATTAATTATTGTAGATTGTGTTACGCCAATATTGCTAACTAAAGTGTTCGATGAAAACACTGAAAAAATCTAAATATTTTTGGTTGTTCGAATGAACCCCGCGCTAGTTTGTAGCCTGTATTACGTAACGTTGCCTTCGGCGGACAACCTCTACGCTACTTCGGTAACCCTGGTACCCTACGTGAGACGATCATTAACAGGCTTTGACAGTCTTCCATGAGGAGCTGGGTTGGATTGAATGACCGATTTTCCCCTCAGTACGGAAAAAATACGCGCATTGACGCGGACACCAGTCTGTATCACTTAAGCTTAAGTACAACACAGAAATGCCTTCAACGCTAAACGAACTGTAGTAACTTCATTACAATTTCATATCTGTATTCACATCTGTGTCTTAGGTATTGACGAAAACGGTCAAGTGCGATTCCGACACGCACAAGAAGGGTTCCGCATCACCGTACAATATTTAATGCTACCATATTAAAAAAACCTTATTAAAAATACGTTTCCTCAGAACCTACCTACTTTAATTTTTAACTTAAGGTATTTCTACTATTTCTTGTTATTATGGCTATACTTACACTATGTGAAAATTTTAAGCGTCTACCTATTATTAGTAAAACGTGCTGTGATAGCGAGCTATTTTGAGTACGGAACCCTAATAAAATGCTTTCATTCGTGGCTTACCTTATACTTGTAACGTCACGCAATGTTCTGTACAATCGATAATTCATTGACCTTTGTAATATTGCTAACAGATTACTATTTCTAGTAGTAATGTTCGACATCAGACTAATCTTGGATTTCTGATTGATGTAAATATAAGTAGTGTATTTTCTTAAGGCTCTTTCTTCCATACAGCCCCGACGCATTTCTGTTAGAATAAATTCCCGTGTCGGATATATTTCCTGGGTCTCACTATCATGTCCCATTGCCAGGTCTTGCTGTCGATCACATCGCGAACATGGGATTTTGCGAAACTTTTTTTTTTGGTGTAGATCAACTGTCAGACTTCAACTGACTAAAACCCACCGGTGTTCCTTCGCTTGCCTATGCGCCAGGGCCATAGTTTCTCTTTTGACCAACCCACAACCCTGACTCAGGGATCGGTCTTCGTGGAACCCGTCACGATCTGCTGACATCTCAATGAGGCGCGCGTAGAACACAACTCGTCGTTGACCCGGGCCTGATCCTTACAAGGCGGCGAGTTGCCCATTGCTCGCCTCCCGCAAGCCCGCGCCTGCGGTGGCTGGGCGTTCGATGTTGTCACCCGACCAGAGTGTCTCCTGAAGTTGGCAAACCTTGAGTTAGGACTTTTGAATATCATCTGTGGCCCCCCAAACAACCCCCAAGCCAAGCCGCAACCCAAGGTGGTGGCGCGAAGTGTTCCAAGCGCGTCACGGGAGTCATACACCTCACTAAAGACCTGAGGAGCCCGCCTTGACGGCCCACACCAATCGGGGATTGCGGAAGCAGTGTTCGTTCTCACAACCCCCGGTGTAGGTGTGAGATGGAACACCAAGATCGTTTTTAGTCAGTAAGAGTCTGACAGACCCCGTCGCCCGACCCAGGACGGCGGAAATCCATAAGGATTTTCCACCCCGGAAACAAAAAAGAAAAAGCATTTGAATATTTGTCAAACCTTCCACATTAACTAAAAATCAAAGCAGCTTGCCTACGTACTTACACAAGGAATGGATAGAATAGCATTATGAGGTTTATTTTCTGTGAGTAATCGGAGAGGCCGTGGTTTGCCATTATCCTTTCGGAAAGTGGATCCGCGCGAGACACAATTGGTTTTTAATTGTTTTTGTAATTAAGACATGTAGGCAGGTAACCGATGTGTATACAACGTTATTTATTGTATATGCGAAATCCAAAACACGTATCCAGTATTTTTATGTACAAAATTTCAAAAATATATCATGAAAAATCACAATCTTATAAGATGTTCCTAGTTGTCCCTACAAAAATATAGTCAACGGCGCGGCGGGGGCCCTAGGACACTATGATCTAATGTGAACTGTGTTGTGCACTAAATAACCTCCTGTAACATTTGTTAAATATATTTGGGAAAAAATGTAGCATGGTGTAAAAATTATTGGAATCGATTCAGTAGCTTATTCTCTAGATTATTTTTTTTGTTTGTTGCAGTCCAGTACTAACCTCATAATTATGATCTACAAGGTCAACTGTAGCATTTAAGGTATTTTGAAATGCGTTTTTGCCATTCCAAGTTACTTTTAACATTGGCAGAATAGTCGATATCGACTTTAGTTACTTGCCATAATTTAAAAAAAAAAAATAGACGGGCCGTTACAAGAATAAAAAAAAAAAAACTGAGGACAAATCAAGTTCTTGTTTAAAAATTTTGAGAATGTATAGACACAATAATAATACCTTCCAAATTGCTTTCCAAGCTTCTTCATCGGTAAGCTTTTGTATCCACAACGAAATTGGCTTCATTCTTGGCTACCGTTCATGTGGAAACATACCTAATATTTACCCTTTATTATTTTGTTTAGCTACAATTATAACATTTTTGTACAGTTTTAAGAAAACGAATGAACTGGTATGAGAATGTACTGGTTTGTTTCAAGCAACCTCAGAAACATGCAAATTATGATTTGCTTAGCGACCAGGAAAGAAATACTTATGAAAAAAAAATGTATATATTTGAGACATTTTACAGAATATATTATGCCAAATAGGTTAATTGTAATCCAATCCGTAACGAACCCAAGAGTACGAAATTCATTTTCAGTAGGTAGATTCCTAATTCCAAAAGTAATACGGATTTAACAATTAATGTTGTATTAATTGTTAAAGCCGTGTAACTTGTTTTTAAAGTGAAATTAATTTGCAGAGTGAGTTAAGTACTTATATGCTCCATTCGCGATAACATTAGGCAAAAGTTAAAAAGGGTTGTTTTTAGAGTACACTTTCTAATAAAAGTATACTTTCCCCCTTATTCATAAACGTTAACTTAGTGATTAGCGATTCTTAAACCAAATATTTTAGACGTTTGCATGTCACTTAACTTTGTTAAACATTTGTGATTAAACTCTTTAAACACTACGGCATTTATACATAAACGATGTTTAAAGTTAAGTGACGTTAAAAGATCAAAAATGTATGGTTAAAGAATCGCTAATCACTAGTTAACTTTAAACAACGTTTATGAATAAGGGGGTTTAGTATTGGTAATCAAAGTTGATTACCTATATGCCTATATATATAGTATACTTAAATATACTAATTACAATTACGACAGCCTCCGTGGCGTAGCGGTAGCGGACGCGGCCACTGCGCAAGGTGGCGCGGGTTCGATCCCCGCACAGTGCAAGTATTTATATGCATGAATATGAATATTTGCACTGGTCTGGTCGTGCCTCGGAAAGCACGTTAAGCCCTTGGTCCCAGTTGCCATACGAACATCTAATGGCAGTCGTTACGGGTTGTTGGAGCCCTCTAAAGTCCAACAATTGGTCTAACTGCAATGGTTCGATGTCGCCTTCGGGTTGTAGAGGTCAGACGGCAGTCGCTTCACGGAAAATGTCGAAGTTTAGCCATATCAGCAGTTGGACTGGTAAAGCGGACCCCAGACTCCAAAGCTGAAAAGGCTTCGGATACGACTGGGATTAACGCTGGGATGATGATGACTTAAATATACTAATTGTTATACTTGAACAAACTATCTATCTTCTGAATTTATAAGGCTTTTAATTATATAAATTATTTAGTGTTAATGTAAACTCCTTTTCTCCATGTTAAAAACCTTTTAGAATCAGGGGTGGACCTTTTAGAATCTGAAATGATTTTTAATCCGATCATACGGTGTGGCAGCAGAGATTTTTTTTATACCGAATTAAATTGGAGCTGTTAAAATGTAAAATTTAAATGTAAAAACATTAACTGATCTAGACAAATAAATCTTGTGCATTTCTGCTTCTATGAAAAGTTGATTTGCGGTAAACATGGTGCAAAAAACACAAAAAAGAGAAACGGTTAAGTGAAACATGAGTTACATCTAAACAAAGTGGCTGTCGCTCAGCATTATGCTGAGACCCTATACAAAATAGAAACCCAGCACTTGTTTTCAGTGACAGGCGCCGACGTAATGACGTCGCACGGTGCAGCAAACAATTATTAGTGACACTAAATCGGTACAAGAAAAGGAAGTATTATACATGGTAAGCGGCTATTTTACATAAAAACAAACATGTATATAAAAAAAGAAAAACAGAATATATAACATATGCAAAATTACGAAGTATCCGATTTGATGTGATTTTTATAGGCAATGTGAAAACATACAGCTGATCACGTAAGACAACTGAAATCAATTCAGTAGTACCCACCAAACTTGACCATATTGACGTGTCCTACTGTCCCGAATAAACAGCCAAAATCCATTAATTCCTAAACTTGTTCAAGCTGTATCGGATACTTAATAATACGTTACCAGAACTTTTGGCTAACAAATTGGATTTGGGATGAAACAATACAAAATAAAACCTCCCTTTAGAATACAGTAAAATGAGTAGAATGTAGTAAAACCATATTGATTGACATTGAAATGAACAGCAAAATACGTGGAAAAGTTAAAACACTGCTAAGCCAAATGGAATGTTGATTCGGTTTATGCACTATTACTTCGTCACATATAGAAACATTTTAGAATCCTGTTCCGTATTTACGTTTGGATAAATCAATTTACTGCCCTACACTAAGCAGCGTTGCATTTAGCCTTATCTCTCTTTTATTTATGTTGCCTATTTACAGCTGTCAGTGTTTTCCCGCTATTTCTCGTCACTGACAGTTTACGTAAGTGGCAGCAGCTACCTCGCTGGTGTGAATTAGACAGTGTTTACATATATATTAAATAGATACACTACAAATCCATACTTACTAATATTATAAATGCGAAAGTATCTCTGTCGGTCTATCTGTCCGGCTTTCAGGCTAAAAGTACTGAACCGATTGTAATGAAATTTGGTACACAAATAGTCTAGAGTCTGAGAACGGACATAAGCTATATAACATCCCGCTATGACCAATAGGTGCAGAGCAGAATAAAAAAATGTTGCGATAACGTGAGAAAACCTGGACGTACAGTCAAGACCAAAAGTCGAGTTGCAATCTCACAAAACTATGGCCAAGCAATACTAGTTGTAGTTACGACCTTCTTCTATAATAAAGTTTGATACACGCTCATACACTTGCTGCCCGCTTATGATTGTTAGGTACTACTTACTAATTTCAACGTCTACAGTAAGTGTTTCAATGGCCTAACGGTTTTCGCTTTGATAGGCGTTCAAGGTGGTTCGAGTTCGAATCTAATAACTTACAAAAATATTTTCTAAATGTTTATTGGTGAGTTATGAATGCTTACAACAAAAATATCTAAAAATACCGATCTGCAACTTAAAGTTGATACTTTCTTTTAAGATTTTTTCTATATTAGAGTCATTATAAAAAGATGACGGTAGACTTAAAAGAATCTGAATCACTACTTCACAAAAAATATTCCGCTACCTACAATAACTATTATTAGCTACAATAACTCAAATAATATTACTTAGCTGTTGTTGGTTGGTGAACATATAGTTACCAGTTTGTGTTATTAGTTTTACTTTTTAATCAATATGCAGGCATATGCAGCAATATATCTCAAATATCATATGAAACCGGCTTTTGTGTAAGTTGTTTTTATTATTATTTATGTAAGGTGCAAACCAATCGCTTGTAGCAAGTGCGTAATAAAATTGTTATTGTTTTAGAGAAATACTGTAAGCCGTTGGAGGTCAAGGTCAAGAGGTTGGAGGACGAAGGTAGCTGTCGAGACAAGTGAAATGAAACGACAATATTTACCGTTGAATAAACTTTTAAATCGTGCGAAGAAGATAGGTTGCATTTGTGGTTTAAAAATAAATTGGCGAGGCTGGTGGAGTGTTATCGAGCTAAACAAAAAAAAAACTATTTATAACAAAAACAGTGCAGAAGTGTCCTACAGAGTGTTTTAAATATATACCAATAAATATCTTAATAACGGACTCTAAACCATCTCTAAAGTAATTTAGCTAAGTGACAGTAATATGTTCGGTTGGCTTAATGGTTAACAGATGTCGCCTTTTGCAATTTCAATACAAATTACTTTTGGTAAATTATAAAAACAATAATTTCGGAATTCGATAAGAAATAAGTTCGTTTACTTTTGAACTAAGAAAGCGCTTGAAGATTATAATCTCATGCCTTCAAACTCATTGCAGGATGGCAGCACTAGTACTATGCTATACACGCAAAAAAAATATAAATGTAATAAGCACTATTATGTGTTCTAAGTATAGATTATTTTATGATTGCAATAATATTCAGGTTAAGCTTCAATCCTCTTTTCTTTAAGAAAATGAATAATTAAGCTATAACCTCTTTAATCATAATATACGTATAATATTATAATTTTCATATCTACAACCAAAAATGTTTTTTGTATTTTTTACCATAACAATATCATAAGTTTGTCAAGGATTACTTTTATATAAAATATTACAATGCTGCCGTTTTAACGTTTGTTTCATTTGTTAGTATAAGTATATCTATACCGAATAATATATAACTTTATAATATATTGCATTATAATATGCTTATTGTTTTATTTTTATATATTTTTTATTATATTACCCCTATAGTAAACTAAAACATATAATAAAACCCTTTTTTGGGATAAATATTCAATAAATTTTCCTATTTGTTTAAATATTATTTGCAAACATTTTTACTTTAAAATACAAATCAATTATCATAATTTTAAATTATATGAAACAACAAAAAGAGTTGCCTATAATAAGGATCGAACCCACAATCGCTCGCTTTTGATAGCACCATTGTTAAGTGCGGCCGCTAACTCAACTTCAAATGAAGTAACGAAATTTTGCATTACTTTAAAGAAACACGAAGACTGCGATAAAAAAAATAATGCGGTAGTGTGCGTGGCCGGTTTAGCGCAGGCGACATTAAGGTGGAAATGGACTTCTACAGCTGATAGTACATATTGCTCCCATTATTTTAACAGGCGCTTATTTAATATCAACTGAGCTCTTTTAATTTTTTTCGGAATGGACTACGGCTTTGAAATTTGGCATAAATACCGTATGTTTGCTATCGGCGTGCACTAACTTAAACATTTTAAATAAGTAAAAAACATGTACTATAATATCTAATATTGGTCTTCATTATATGTATGTACTAGTACATATATGGTTACGGTCGTGGGTTAAATTCTGCACGGAACAAATATTTTCGTATGGCCTACAAGTTGTTCCGGGTCTGGCTGTTTGTGTATGTGAGTTTAAATATATGTAAATGCTCCCACAATATAGAAGTCTAGTTGATAGTGTAGGGATAAAATTAAAAAAAAATATATATATATTCAAAGTGAATGTCAGAACCCGACCCTGTGTTAAACAAGTATTAAGTCGCAGCCGTTACCACAACTCATTTTTATCAATAAAGAGTATTGAATAATAGAATTTCAATACTATTTACTTTTAAAAATCTCTTTACTGGTTACAGAATCACACTGATGTCCTTTTTTAGTACTCCTAGAGGACAGCAGTGTGTAGTAGATACGAAGACCGATGCATCCTGGGTGAGGGGGCTGGGCAGGTTGGCCCTGGCGCATAGGCAAGTGAAGAAACACGGATGGGTTATAGTCAGTAAAAGACTGACACGCCCTTCCGCTCCGCCCAGAGCGGGAGAGGTCATTTGATGATTTCCCTTACCAAACAAAAAAAAAAAAAGGACAGCAGTGTGTGAAAATTTATATGAGCTTGGAGCTACAGAATCGATCGGCTGGTATCAAACTGCAACTGACTGGAGAAATCTAGCTATTCACTAACTGTACAGACATGCTACCAGATTACGTCAAACGTGTTTACTCGTAGCGTACTGCTAAATATTGTTCTAGAATTCCCTAAAAATCCTTTAATGAATGAAAGCCTTTGTGTGCTCCAGACAGAGTTAATAATGTTATTCAATCGACGTAAATCTGGCATTTGCCCCGATTCCCTTGTACACAAACTAAATCTGGCATTTGCCTTGATTCCCTTGTACACAAACTAAATCTGGTATTTGCCCTGATTCCCTTGTACACAAACTAAATCTGGCATTTGCCCTGATTCCCTTGTACACAAACTAAATCTGGCATTTGCCCCGATTCCCTTGTACACAAACTAAATCTGGCATTTGCCACAATTCCCTTGTACACAAACTAAATCTGGCATTTGCCCCGATTCCCTTGTACACAAACTAAATCTGGCATTTGCCCCGATTCCCTTGTACAGAAACTAAATCTGGCATTTGCCCCGATTCCCTTGTACACAAACTAAATCAGGCATTTGCCCCGATTCCCTTGTACACAAACTAAATCTGGCATTTGCCCCGATTCCCTTGTACACAAACTAAATCTGGCATTTGCCCCGATTCCCTTGTACACAAACTAAATCTGGCATTTGCCCCGATTCCCTTGTACACAAACTAAATCTGGCATTTGCCCCGATTCCCTTGTACACAAACTAAATCTGGCATTTGCCCCGATTTCCTTGTACACAAACTAAATCTGGCATTTGCCCCGATTCCCTTGTACACAAACTAAACTAAATTTAAGTTCAATACATCTTTTTCTTTCTATTTCATTAAGAAAAGGACAGAACATAATATATCAAATTTGTCCGCTCTTGACGTAATCTGTACTAATATATAAAGCTGAAGAGTTTGTTTGTTTTTTTGTTTGTGCGCGCTAATCTCAGGAACTGCTGGTCCGATTTGAAAAATTCTTTTTGCGTTGAATAGCCCATTAATCCAGGAAGGCTTTAGGTTATATAACATCACGCTGTGACCAATAGGAGCGGAGATAACTAACTCTAAGCGAACGAAGCTGCTGGCGGCCGCTAGTTTGATATATTTTTGGTCGCCATGGTTTAAATCGCGTCTAAACTGTCTATAGAATATCTTAATTTGACAGGATTAAACTAAAATATTATCTTCTATCCTTTTCTTAATAAAATAAAAATATGCATTTAACCTAAAATTAGTTTAGTTTGAGAACAAGAGAATCGGCGCCATTTTCTATTTATTGATCCACCTGTTATTAGATAAATGTTATAAACTGAAATAAATATCCGTTCACGTTTTAAAAATATCACAGTACTACTGTTGAGATAAATTCTGTGAAATGTAAAACATGGAAAATGAAATCTTACATATTATGTAAACATATAAATTCACGGCTACTTTTCATTGGATCAGGTAGCAACTACAGAACGCCATCTGTTACGATCTTCCCATAAATAATTAATTCTTCTTTTTTTTTTTTCAACTGGATTTAGTTGTATATAAGTATTTTACATGAAGCCACTGCCTATCTGACCTCCACAACCCAGTTACTGGGAAATAAAATGGTGGTCAGACTCGTAACGACTGTCAAAGATCTGATAATGACAGCAGGCACCAAATATTATTTCACAGCTCTGTTTATATCATCATCATCCTTTTTATCGTCCCACTGCTGCCTGACCTGGAATCGAACCCGCACATACTTGAGAGGCTGGTGTTTTAACCACTAGGCCACCACGACTGTTTATATAATTATTTAGTAATACAACTAGTCTAACTAAGATTTGAACACTTTATTTCATTTGTCACGCCCTTTATACCTGGGCTTTTATTTAGGTAATAAGTTTTTACTTATTTACATTTTCGTTTTAATGATGTTTTATTTTATTTTTTGCTTGGCGGGTATCTTGGCGTGACTAGCTGGCATATGCTAAATAATTTCATTGTTGTTGTTGTTTTCTTGTGTTCATTACTATACATAGTATTGTACCTATAGTCATGTGTTTTTCTTAATGAACAGACAGCTGTGCTGCTGGGGAGTTTATTCCGTCACTTCTTCTTCCCAGCGAAAGCTTTAGGAAGTGGCGAAGGGCGGGCGTTTTGGGGAGACTGTCTTATGTAATGTTGATGTTTAAAAAGTGCTGATTCTCAGCCTAATTTGAATAAATGGCTTTCAATTATAATTTTAAACGATATAAAGAAAACGATAAAACTATTTCAGTTGACACAAATTATCTTATTAAATACCGCATGTTAGTTAAAACCAGGATGAGATGATGAGTATTTTTATTATGCGGTGTAATAAAACTCATATACAGTGCCAGTGTATACATTTTTAACAGGATCTTACATGATTTCAAAGCAAAATATAGCAACGGTGAAAGGGGCAAGATATGGCAATTCCTCGGACGAGGCGTCCTATCTAAGAGGCCTACTATCTAAGTCCGTTAACAAAGATACGGACCTATCTGAAAATAGTTAGAAAGTTCCGCGGATATCCTCGAACAAAAAATAGTCATCCCTTCTGTGAGGATTTTTTTTGGACGAGCTAGAAACGTCAGGCGTGGTGACACCTGTCAAATCGTGGCGTCATTCATTGTTAGGTCGTGTCTAAGACAGCACTTATATCCGCAAGTGATAATATGGAGAAGCAATCATCCGACTCAACTTCACACAAATTTTTTATTTAAGAAGTATATCTCGAGGCCTTTCGCATTGACAGCCTCCGTGGCGTAGCGGTAGCGGAGCAATACTTAAGACGAAGACGGTGCAATACAGCTTAATCTGGGTCGTCAGTTACTAGATTTGAGCTCCAGATTGCGACGAATCTCGTCAAACCCCTTATCTCGGCTCGGCTGCCGTCTTTATGAACAATGTGCTGTAATCTAGACACTATAACATACCCTGTAACTAGCCCTGCTAATATAAATACTCTTATTCATTGCTCGGGTTTCCGTACACGAGAACGACGCATATGTACGTAATATTAATTTTGTAATACTATCACAATATATTGCTCAACAAGCATTGTTAATATAATTGACAGCCTCCGTGACGTAGCGGTAACGAACGCAGCCGCTGTGCAAGGAGGCGCGGGTTCGATCCCCGCACAGTGCAAATATTTGTATGCATGAATATGAATATTTGCACTGGTCTGGTCGTGCCTCGGAAAGCACGTTAAGCCATTGGTCCCGGTTGCCATGCGAACATTTAATGGCAGTCGTTACGGCTTGTTGGAGCCCTCAAAAGTCTAACATTGGTCTAACTGCAATGCTTAGATATCGCCTTCGCGTTGTGGAGGTCAGACGGCAGTCGCTTCTCGGAAAATATCGAAGTTTAGCCAAAATCAGCAGTTAGACTGGTAAAGCGAACCCCAGACTGAAAAGCTATGGATGCGGCTGGGATAAACGCTGAGATGATGATGATGATCTCGAGGCGTTTCGCATTTAGATCAAAACTAAATATAATTAACAAAGTTATGAATACAGTAAGGAATAACTTCTTTAGCAATGTAGTCGCGCATTGATAGAACACAGTCTTGGCATCAAATGCCACGGTGTATGAAACGTTTATGATTTTAATACTTTAATGCATTTTGGCGCAGCATTGCACGGAGACAGCCTGCTGGAAAATAAAACCGTTTCATTTTTCCGCCTTACGAGCGATTACTAGGAAAAGCATTATTTCAATATGAATAGTTTCATCATTTAGTACTCACAGTTTAATTTTAAAAGTCGTGTTGGGTAATTCTACGGTAGATAATTGTTAGTAATGAGAGCAACAGAAAATTGTCCAAATATGGTTGAGCATTCTAACATAATGCTTTACGTCGCATAGCGGTCTTTTTTTTGGTGTGGATGGGAAGTAATAAAATGAGAGGTCATTTGATCGCCCACTCTGGACGGAGCGCAAGGGCGTGTCAGACTTTTACTGACTAAAACCCACCGTTGCCAGCAATCGCCGTGGATTGCCGCTACGAGGACACGACTGTGCTCTACCCAAGCCAGCAAGCAACTGTCCATGGACCTGCGTCAGGCTCAAGGTGAGGGAGCCGTGGTGCCTCTTTAGCTACTCCTCATAGAGGGACTTACCGCCGCTATTGTGGCGTGCTCATGAGGCTTCCCCCTTTATTAATGTATTCGGTGGAGAGACGTGCGAAGAGGCTAATTGGCGATCCAGATTTGGTTCAAAACGGTCTCCAAAGTCTGGAGCACAAGCGATGTGTAGCCAGCCTATCGGTGTTCAATAGGATGCATTTTCGAGGTGGTGGTGTTTCTGTCTGACTAAAACTTAAGGTCTTCATGACTAGAGTGAATAGGCTCTTAATAAACAAGTGCGCTTTATCATCAACGATCGCTTCACTGCTTACCTGAAGGTAAGCAGTGAAGCCGGGATTGCGGTTAGGCACTAGGTTTATAATGATAAAAAAAACTTATAACCTGATACTGACCTGCAAATTTAAAAATAAAAAGGTAATAAAATTTGAATTTCGCAGGCTACATTGTAGCTTTCCCCTTATCGATGTGGTATATATATTATATATATGGTTATGGTATTATTATGTTATATATGGTTTTTAATATATGGAATTTATACTATAATAATATGGCTGATGAGTTTGTTGGTGTGTTTTTTTAAACGCGCTAATCACCAGACAAAATTTGAATAATTCTTTTTGCATTTCTTAGTCAACATTTTTGAGGAAGTCTACTTAAGTGCATGTCCATAGTTAGCTTCTGAACTATGGAGCTGAGCTTTGAAGAAAAAAAAAATAAGAAAGAAAGTTAGCGAAAACTAAGCAATAGTGAGGGTAGGCGTTGCGATAAGACAGATTGGCTCGGTGCAACAAGAAATTGTACGCGACCGAAGACGGAGGCAGAAGCTTCTGTGATGATAGAAATAAGTTGTATCAAGGTCGGTCATGCATTACTGCTAGTAATTATACCAAAGATTAATGACCCAATAAACTGCGGTGAACGACATTAATAAAGCATGACTAAGCATTTTATTGGCACTGCTTGGAGAAATGCCCATTTTTTTAGGAGAGGAGACACTATGCAAGGCATAATTTTATAGTTACTTGTCAATACGTCCTTTGAAAAAAAAGAAACATTTTTTTTTGTGGGCTGTTCAGCATATTTATCCCGTTTATATGTATATCGATCCCTCACGTCTGTAGAGTTTTGCAGATTTTTATTTGATCCTGTACCTATATCTAAGAATGTCCGGAAAGAAGTGACTCGAAATGATATGTTCTGCTAAGGAAGGGTTTGTAGACCCTCCGAAAGATGTATATAGGAAATGGCACAACTTTATGAAAGACATTTATTATACCGAGAGAAATAAATCTGACTTAAGGTGACAATGTATTTTCGTACTACACCATACTTTGTGAAATAGAGTTACCTATCCATATACTAGCACTTTTTTTAAATATTAGACCAGAATTAATTTGCTGATAAAGTCGTGGTGGCCTAGTGGTTAAAACACCAGCCTCTCAAGTATGAGTACGCGGGTTCGATTTCAGGTCAGGCAAGTACCAATGTAACTTTTCTAAAGTTATATGTACTTTCTAAGTATATCTTGGACACCAATGACTGAAGGTGAAGGACAACATCTTGAGGAAACCTGGACTTTAAGTCTGAAATCGCCAACCCATTGAACACGCATTGAACAAGCGTGGTGATTATGCTCAAACCTTCTCTGTATGAGAGGAGACCTGTGCCCAGCAGTGGGACGATAAAAAGGTTGATGATGATGAATTTGCTAGAGCAAATCCTAGGCGTATACCTTTGATAAACAAATTATACCTTCTAGTGGGTTAATAATTACCCAAAAAACTAATATAGCATAGAATAGCCTATTACCGACACGATTTTCAAATTAAGCCGTACACGGTTGCAATTTCTATTCAATCTTTTTTTATACCTCGAATCGCTTAAATGATTCATATTGGATGGTTTTCCTAGTAAACCCACGTAGGGTGGAATAATCAAACGGTTTTATTTTCCAGGTAGCGGCTTCTGTGCAAAGCTGTGTCAAAATGTAAATGAGTTTGTAAAGTTTTAAACAACGTAGCATGTGTTGTTAACACTGTGTTTCATTCTACCAATGTGCCACTATACAGTAAAAAGTAATTTGTCGTTACTGTTTCCATAATTTTATTACATATATTTTGGTTGATAGTTTTAAGCGAAGGAGGTCTTTTATATAGGATACTAGGTTTCCGCGCTTTCCGCCCGCGGCTTCGCCCGCGTGGGTTTTGGTTATATCGCGCTTTTCGATTTCCCTCTGGAATATCAAAATAAAAGGTAGTCTATGTCCTTTTTCAGGGTCTAAAGATTGTCTGTGCCAAATTTCATAAAAATCGGTTGAGAGGTTTAAGTGGGAAAGCGTAATAAACAGACAGAGTTACTTTCAACATTTATGGTAATCCATACTAATATTATAAATGTGAAAGTAATTCTGTCTGTCTGTTTGTCTGCCTGTCTGTCTGTTACGCTTTCCCGCTTAAACCTCTCAACCGATTTTTGGATTGCGGTCAAGCACTAGTTTATAATTAAACTAGTCTTCTTCTTCTTCCTCAGCCTATAGATGTCCACTGCTGGACAAAGGCCTCCCCCAAGGCTTTCCACGCTGACCGGTCTTGTGCTGCCCGCATCCATCGGCAATTAAACTAGTGTTTGACCGCAATCCCGCCTGACGGTAAGCAGTGACGCAATCGTTGATGGTAACGCGCGCTAGTTTATTATGAGCCTATTCATTCTAGCCTTGAAACACCGTCGTGGGCAAATTGTTCTAGTCCCTCTATGTACGCGGTATAAAAGAACAGGAGAAACGCTTCGTTTCGGTCGTATTGTACTCACTAAGCACATAATCTGTTGTTACCTATGGATGTAAGTAATGTAGGGCCTGACCTAAAATTGAATGATATAACGTTTTGACAGCTGTGCTCCCGATATGTTTACTCGTCCATAAAAGATTTTTCACTCGGAAGGGTTTATCTGGAGCTTTTAAAATACTTTCTGACCGGCCTATACCTTTGTTGATGGACGTAGAGAATAGGACCCCTGGTCCGAGGAATTACCACAGTATCTTGCCGTTTGGCTGCATTGTCGTGTTTTACTTTGAAAGACAGTAAAACCTCTTAAAATGTAAAGGCGATACGATACCTTTTCACGATCATCTTGTTTTGACCAGCACTTTGAAACAAACTAAGCTTTAATTTATCGATAAAACTATAAAATGGAGAAGCGCTGGCAAGAAACTCCACGGTAACTCTTTTAAAATTAATTAGCTTTTTAGAATGTTTTCATATTACAGCAATAATTAGTATAAGTAGGTATATTGTATGAGTACTAACAGAATACTAAGTGTTCTAACAATCTACAATACTAAAATTATTGAATAGGTATATTCGTTAAGAAAGTATTCGAGCCGAGATCTTTCCGAGATTTCGAGATCGTTTTTATTTTTTAGTTTAACTAGATGTATTTCTATACAACATGTAAAGAAAACCCTATCCGTTCCGTGAAGGTATTGTTAGGTATCATTAACTGATTCTAATACTTAATGCCTACAAAACCGGGCAAAACTAAAAATATTCCCCCAAAAAAAATAAAAGTTATTTCGAAAAAAAGCGAGGTAACTTAATGCATGTGCGGTAGGCAACACGTTAGGCATACATGCGCGGGTGAAGGGGGGCTGAGCAGGCGGCACGTGGGCGCATCGCTATTCGCTGCGGCACAAATGGTGCTGTCACTTAAAAAAAAAATACCAAATTTTGGGGAAGTTGGAATTAATTCGCTGAAAAAAAAAGATTATTTCAAAATTCATTAGTATTGTCACTATGATGCTTACGTAAAATTTCATATTTTATTTGGTCATGTGTATACCTAACATTTATTATCCTTTTAGGGAGGGCGGGGTTTTCTTACATCATCATCATCCCAGCGTTAATCCCAGTCGTATCCGAAGCCTTTTCAGCTTTACCAGTCCAACTGCTGATATGGCTAAACTTCGACATTTTTTCCGTGAAACGAAGCATTGCAGTTAGACCAACAAAACCCGTAACGACTGCCACTAGATGTTCGTATGGCAACCGGGACCAACGGCTTAACGTGCTTTCCGAGGCACGACCAGACCAGTGCAAATATTCATATTCATGCATACAAATACTTGCACTGTGCGGGGATCGAACCCGCGCCACCTTGCGCAGCGGCCGTGTCCGCTACCGCTACGCCAGGGAGGCTGTCGATGCGGGGTTTTCTTACATATTGTATATTATATAATCTTCCTGATTGATTCTGTCGCACGGTGATAAGTTAGGTAAAGTGAACTTGGAATGAGCTGTCAATACTGGTCCCGCTTCCCTTGTTCACAATCTTTCTATTTCACCAAAAAAAAGACAGTAGATAAAATGTCAGTTTTGACGGGTGTTTGACGTAAATTGACGTATTTTCGGTCGCCATGTTTAGAATGGCGTCTAAACTGTCAATCTTTATCAAACTTTTATCATCCTACTGCTGGGCACAGGTCTCCTCTCATATAGAGAAGGATTGAGCGTAATCACCATGCTTGCTCAATGCGGGTTGGTGATTTAAGACTTAAAGTCCAGGTTTCCTCAAGGTGTTTTCTTTCACCTTGTATAATCAGTCATTGGTGTCCAAGATATACCTAGAAAGTACATATAACTTTAGAAAAGTTACATTGGTAGGGGAGCGAGGGGCTTGTTGTAACGGGGGTAAGTGGTAACAGGCTCTTTTCACTAGGATCTTAAACGCAATTGACGTATTTGTTTGACTCGATTTAACCTATAAACCACGCCGTATCATGTTGCCATAGCTAGTGTCCCGCCGGCCAGCGCAGTGAGCGGAAGTGTGCACGCGCTTCATTTTTGCCAGGTAATATAAAATTGTACTATCGTACCATTTCGGTTTGCGTTATTATTATCGACTAATTTCAAATTTTCTGTATTTTATTTCCATTCAAATTGATCTATCTCTGATAATGTGTAACAGTTTTTATGATTGCTAAATTGTTTAAATAGTTATCTTGATAAATGTTAAAAATCATACCATGGGGTTAGTTGTAACAAAATCCGGGGGCTTGTTGTAACATGTTACAACATGCCCCAAGTTATGATGTAGAAAGTTGCTTATTTCTTTTCCTTACTTCTAGAATGAGGGTGTATAAAAGAAAGTCAGAGCGGGCAACACATAGGCTTAAATATTCTGAAATGTTTATTCGTGGTGGACCTCCAGATTGCATTGGAGCTGGTAATTCCTCCGGATGGATGACCGAAAAAGAATTTTCAATTTTCATGGATCATTTTATCAAACACGCAAAACCCACCACGGAAGAACCAGTTCTGTTGCTACTTGATAACCATAGCTCACACGTGAATATTAAAGTTGTTGAAAAAGCCAAAGAAAATAATGTCATTATGCTTCGTTTCCTCCACACTGCTCCCACAATTTGCAACCTTTAGACGTAGGAGTATACGGCCCTTTTAAAAATTATACAAATAGGGCACAGACAGCATGGATGCACAACAATCCGGGAAAAACAATGACAATACACGACATCCCAGGTATTGTGAAAGAGTCGCTACCGCTTGCCCTTAACCCTGCTAATATTATGAGTGGATTTAGAGCTTCTGGTATATGGCCTTTAAATGCTGATATTTTCCAAGACTCTGACTTTGCGCCATCGTATGTTACTGATCGTCCAGATCCTACACAAGAGCCAGATGATGTAAATGTCACAGGTAATATATCTTTGAATCTTGAAAATCCAGAACTATTAGATTCTGTCCCTGAAATAGATATCAGCGCCACGGAAATTATAAGCCAAATCGAAACTGCGAACGAATCAACTCCGAGTTGCTCCGGTCTACAAAAAACTTTCTCGCTATCGAAGATTAGACCTCTGCCAAAGGCGCCACCAAGAAAAACTAATTCGAATAGCAGACGCAAAAGAAAATCTGTAGTATTGACGGACACTCCTGAAAAAGAAGCTTTACAAAAGGAATATGAGGAAAAGGTGAAAAAAAAGCAGAAAAAACATGACAAAATTAAAGAAAAAGGCAAAGGAAAGGGGAAGGGGAAAGGTAAGTCAACAAAAAATAAAACTGGAGTGGATAGAGCTAGAAGAAAGGTTTTATGTTCATATTCAGAATCTGAATCAGAAGAGTGGTTCTGTCTGGTATGTAGTGAAGCTTACACCGATTCAAATAAAGAAGATTGGGTAGAGTGTATCATTTGCAAGATGTGGGCACATGTAGGATGTGTTACAGGAGACACTATATCTTTTATTTGCATTAATTGTAGCTCGGACGAAGACTGAATTTAATTATAATGAAACCCACCAAATGTTGATTCTTCTATGTATAAGTATCATACTTTGTTATATAGATAATAAGAAATTTTCTGTATTTTATTTCCATTCAAATTGATCTATCTCTGATAATGTGTAACAGTTTTTATGATTGCTAAATTGTTTAAATAGTTATCTTGATAAATGTTAAAAATCATACCATGGGGTTAGTTGTAACAAAATCCGGGGGCTTGTTGTAACATGTTACAACATGCCCCAAGTTATGATGTAGAAACTTGCTTATTTTTTTTCCTTACTTCTAGAATGAGGGTGTATAAAAGAAAGTCAGAGCGGGCAACACATAGCCAAGAAGTGTACGAGTTAGCGGCAGCTGAAGTTTTAGAGAAAAAATGCAGTATTCGGAAAGCTAGTCAGACTTTTGGATTATGTCACGTCTCTCTTTATAGATACACAAAGAAAAAGAAAAATAATGAAAGATTAAGAGTTGGTTATGTTAAGCCTAGACAAGTATTTACTGCAGAAGAAGAAGGTAAGATAGCTTCCTACCTACTCAAGTGCGCCGATATATATTTTGGACTACTTCCTATAGAAGTAAGGAAACTAGCTTACCAATGCGGTATGCAGCTTAATGCTAAAAACATTCCTCCTTCTTGGCATCAAAATAATATGGCTGGTACTGACTGGTTCCAAAATTTTATGCGCAGAAATTCCCATTTATCTTTAAGGACACCAGAAGCGACGTCTTTAAGTCGAGCGACGTCTTTCAATAAGACTAACGTTAATTTATTCTTTGAAATATATCAACGACTTCTCCAAAAATATCAGTTTAATGCTTCCCGAATATGGAACATTGATGAAACAGGGGTCACAACGGTTCAAAAACCTAAGAAATTAGTAGCAGCTCGTGGCCAAAAGCAAATTGGAGCTATCACATCGGCTGAGAGGGGAACTCTTGTGACACTTGCTTGTGCCTCTAACGGTGCGGGTAATTTTATCCCACCGATGTTCATTTTTCCCAGGCTTAAATATTCTGAAATGTTTATTCGTGGTGGACCTCCAGATTGCATTGGAGCTGGTAATTCCTCCGGATGGATGACCGAAAAAGAATTTTCAATTTTCATGGATCATTTTATCAAACACGCAAAACCCACCACGGAAGAGCCAGTTCTGTTGCTACTTGATAACCATAGCTCACACGTGAATATTAAAGTTGTTGAAAAAGCCAAAGAAAATAATGTCATTATGCTATCGTTTCCCCCACACTGCTCCCACAATTTGCAACCTTTAGATGTAGGAGTATACGGCCCTTTTAAAAATTATACAAATAGGGCACAGACAGCATGGATGCACAACAATCCGGGAAAAACAATGACAATACACGACATCCCAGGTATTGTGAAAGAGTCGCTACCGCTTGCCCTTAACCCTGCTAATATTATGAGTGGATTTAGAGCTTCTGGTATATGGCCTTTAAATGCTGATATTTTCCAAGACTTTGACTTTGCGCCATCGTATGTTACTGATCGTCCAGATCCTACACAAGAGCCAGATGATGTAAATGTCACAGGTAATATATCTTTGAATCTTGAAAATCCAGAACTATTAGATTCTGTCCCTGAAATAGATATCAGCGCCACGGAAATTATAAGCCAAATCGAAACTGCGAACGAATCAACTCCGAGTTGCTCCGGTCTACAAAAAACTTTCTCGCCATCGAAGATTAGACCTCTACCAAAGGCGCCACCAAGAAAAACTAATTCGAATAGCAGACGCAAAAGAAAATCTGTAGTATTGACGGACACTCCTGAAAAAGAAGCTTTACAAAAGGAATATGAGGAAAAGGTGAAAAAAAAGCAGAAAAAACATGACAAAATTAAAGAAAAAGGCAAAGGAAAGGGGAAGGGGAAAGGTAAGTCAACAAAAAATAAAACTGGAGTGGATAGAGCTAGAAGAAAGGTTTTATGTTCAGATTCAGAATCTGAATCAGAAGAGTGGTTCTGTCTGGTATGTAGTGAAGCTTACACCGATTCAAATAAAGAAGATTGGGTAGAGTGTATCATTTGCAAGATGTGGGCACATGTAGGATGTGTTACAGGAGACACTATATCTTTTATTTGCATTAATTGTAGCTCGGACGAAGACTGAATTTAATTATAATGAAACCCACCAAATGTTGATTCTTCTATGTATAAGTATCATACTTTGTTATATAGATAATAAGAAAAGATAATTACGAAGCATACCTTAGATATAAACAATTTAATCACTGTGATTTAAAAGTGCCATGATGATTATAAGTAGTGTTTAATTAATAAGACTGCAAATTACTTAATTTTTAGGTGTTGATTACTAAAAAAGTGTATTTACGTTGATTTTTGATAAGAATTATATAATACTTACTTTAGAAAGATGTGAATTTTGTTAAAAACAAACAAAGAATAAATGATTATAGGTATTGTTGTCGTTTTTTTTTTTTGGCGTTACTACTTGCCCCGGTAGATGTTACAACTTGCCCCAAGCACGAGGTAAGTTGTAACACCGCACTTCTTCTAGAAAATAATTAATTGTAAAATAATGACGAATAGTTATGGTATTATTTTTACTTGATTTGGTACAGGAAGAGTTACAGCATCCATCCATATTTATTTAGTAGACATTTAATCAATAGATCTCAAGATATATTAGTTTTAATGAAAACTGTTACAACAAGCCCCTGGAATCGACCCCGCACACTCATACTTGAGAGGCTGGTGTTTTAACCACTAGGCCACCACGAATACTCAATATAAACTGTCAATAGACTGGACAGGAATAGACTAAAATGTTATCTTCTGTCCTTTAAAGAAAAAGATGCACTTAACTTAAAATTAGTTTAGTTTGTGAACAAAAGATGCACTTAACTTAAAAAGATGCACTTAACTTAAAATTAGTTTAGTTTGTGAACAAAAGATGCACTTAATTTAAAAAGATGCACTTAACTTAAAATTAGTTTAGTTTGTGAACAAAAGATGCACTTAACTTAAAAAGATGCACTTAACTTAAAATTAGTTTAGTTTGTGAACAAAAGATGCACTTAATTTAAAAAGATGCACTTAACTTAAAATTAGTTTAGTTTGTGAACAAAAGATGCACTTAATTTAAAAAGATGCACTTAACTTAAAATTAGTTTAGTTTGTGAACAAAAGATGCACTTAATTTAAAAAGATGCACTTAACTTAAAATTAGTTTAGTTTGTGAACAAAAGATGCACTTAATTTAAAAAGATGCACTTAACTTAAAATTAGTTTAGTTTGTGAACAAAAGATGCACTTAACTTAAAAAGATGCACTTAACTTAAAATTAGTTTAGTTTGTGAACAAAAGAATCGTGGCACTGTCAATCCCTTAGCTTAGTTTGAATGCAGTTCACTTCAAAAATCATTCAGTCATTTGCAACAATGACTTTTTAACAGTATTAATCACAATTTTCATTAAATTATAGTTGATGCTTGTTTAACTCTAAATAACTATTGGTAAACTATAATACCAACCCGAATTGGGCCCGCGTGGTAGATTACGGCCCACTCCTCCTTCAAATCGAGAGAAGGCCTATGTCTCAGGAGTGCGGACATTATAAGCTGATTATGTTAACTTGAAATTACATCAAATTGAGACAAAGAATAGGTTTAGGAAACGCAGTTTGCAATTCATTTCTTCACGCGATATTTTTAAAATAAATAATAAATAAATATATACCGGACCAATCCTAGCCCCAAAGTAAGTTCGAGACTTGTGTTATGGGATACTAACTCAACGATACTATATTTATAATAGATACATAATAGATAAACATCCAAGACCCAGGCCAATCAGGAAAAAGATCGTTTTCTATCATGACCTGGCCGGGGATCGAACCCGTGGCCTCCACGTCGCAGGCAGGCGTGTTGACCGCTGCGCCACGGAGGCCGTCAAACAAAATGTGTCTTTTATAAATCCATTTCTATATGTATTTTCTATATATCCATCTAATTAAGTACCGGTAGAAGAACAGATGGATCTTTCCCGAATCAATATGATTGAATAACAATGATCTGTCTGAACACAAAGGCTTTGTTTTACTAAACGATTGTCAGAGAATATAGAACAATAATGAGCTTGATATCAATAGCTGAAATACGACACGATCTTTATTTAGAAGGCTGCGCAATAAACTGTATCAGGAATATAATGGTGGGAAGAGGCGAGAGGAAATATGCGGAAGTTTTTTTTAAATATAAATTATAAACTAGTGCTTGCATGCAATCGTTTATGGTAAAGCGCGCTAGACGGAAACACCGTCGCTGGAAGATGGTTCCAGTCACGTTCGGTGAGCCAACCCCCTCCCTCCCCCCATTATTCATCATCATCTCAATATCTGCCTAGCCTTTCCCAAGTAGCATTTACTGGGTACAATATCTTTTGGTAAGACATGTTGTCAGATTTTTGGTTTTCTGACGATGCGTAACGATTGTCAGTGTCAAGAATGACAGGTGAGACCATGTGCTTTCCGGGGCACGGAGGATCTCGGTATGTAGAGCCATAAGTTCCTGAGACGACCTGTTTTGATGTATTCTGGTTTAATCTTGGATAGACTACCTCGACAGTGATCTGATATCTCAATATCTCCGATCATTTGCAGCATGATACCTATAATCTGGGTCGTAGATAAATAATAAACACTACCACATCACCACAAGCCACCACCATTCTGCACCACCAGTTCATAAGCTTACATTTTAGGTATAACGTGATGCTAGGTTGATACTTGTACCTAAGTACAAACATACTTAAAATATTTTTTTAGGGAAAGACAAAACTTGAAAAGTTTCACAAGATTAATGATTGTAGATAATATATCTAATTGATCGAGATGAAGAACTATAACATTCGATTTTGAACAAGTTGGGATTCAAACCGGTACGCGACGATGCAGTCCATTCCGATGCACTTATTTTCCGCCATGTCCTTCATGTCGTGTATAAATGTAACGATCACTGAAGTAGAATCGTTTCGAATTTTTTCTTAGTTTTAATCAATAAAAATATAATTTTCACCATTAAAGATGTCAAACATAAAATTTTAATTAGTCAAACGCAATATTAAAAATTAAGCTTAATTACTACGCTACACTTCAAAGATTGTAATCTGTATTTTAATATAAAATCTGATTCCCACAGGTATTTTTAATCTCAGATTACAAGAAGTTTTTGTGGCCGCTGAAATTTTGCTTTCGAATCATCTATTGGCTTATTAAATTGGTTTATATTGTAGGAAACGTGCTGAAATAAAATGGTTCCAAGCATGATTCGGGAAAAGTAATTTTCCAGCACAGGTTTGGTCGTGGATTCAGTCATATTATATTCAATATAGATTTTACATTAGAATATAATAAATAAATATATCTGTCTCAAGACATACATCTATTCTTTTACAAGCCCCAGCTTTGTCTAATATCATAAAGAAATAGTAATAGTACAATAATATGAATCGATACTAGGAATATCAGATTTTCAGAAGGTTTAACGTATCCATTGGGCTTAACAGTCTTTTAATTTTTCAAAGAATATATTTGTGCTAATTTTAGTGTTACTATGAATAGGGGAAATGAATATGGTATAATTTCATTCAGTTTAATACACCACTGTATTCTGAATATATATTTTATTTTGTGTTGTTCATTCCCATTCCTTACTCAAAAGATTTGATGACGTTTTACGGAATATTCGATACAATTAGAACAAATTTAGAAATTAATTATGGAATGGCTGTATGTTCGGGAACAGTAGAGCACGTCAAAATCGTTGACCCGATTGAGTTGAGTTCAATTTAGTAATATTACACACAATGTGTTTTCACAGGAACTATAAACCTATTTATCTAGCTATCTTACCATTTGTGTGTTTATTCTATAAATACATAATATATATAACATTGTTAAAATTATCAAAGCCTAATAAATATGTACAAGTAGGAATCTAATGCAAACTAATATCGTATTTTTGAATTTTATTAAGAATTGGATTACAATTGAACATTTTGGCATGCAATATGAAAGTTTTCTGGATGGATAAGATTTATGTCATTTGCATCTGCAAAAACTTTTAGAAATGGTAGGCATTTTTAGAAATCTCCACAAAAAAGTTATAATCGTACTCGTCATTATATTTCCCACACGTACGGTAGCTAAGAATGAGGACTCATTCGAAACTGGCCAATTTCATTGTAGATACAAAAGCTTACCGGTGAAGAAGCTTGGAAAGCAATATGAAAGGTATTAGGTATATATTTTTGTGTCTGTAGACTCTCGGAAATTTTTAACAAGAATTTAATTTAAGTGTAAACTGACACCTTACGTGAATAAATTTGCCGTGTATAGGGCCATTTCAAACAACTGCCAAAGAATGACATAAATCAATGTACGTACAATTTATGGGAGGATGAGGAGTAGTACTACAAGATATTTACTTTCTATTCATATAAAATAAGTTATTTAGGTACTGTTAGTTACGTCATAAGTTAATAAGGGATAAATGGGTAAAACACTTTTTTAATTATACGACCTAATTTAAAATAAATATGGTATCTAAAGATATAGACAATATACTAGACGCTAAAAAAATAATTCGGTAGGTCCTACCTAGGTGCAAGTCGTCACATCACTCTTCTCATCAATCTAGGACATTGATTCTTCTTCAGTCTATAGACATTTACTGCTGGACAAAGGCCTTCCTAAGGCTTTCCGCAATGACCGGTCTTGAGCTGCCCGAATAACAATGATTAGACAAAAAAATTATAACTTTGCTTTATTTCTAACTTTATTTTCAAATTTTTATTTTTGTTACATACTTCTCTCATACATCATTATAAGTATTTCTAGCGGCCATTTTAGTCTATTACTCAGGACTCCTTTGAAACTCATATAAAGGGGCAGTGAAAAAATATGTAATCCATTATTTTGTAGCTACGACCGTCTTGAATTTACAAAGATGATTTGATTTTGACTAAAGATGCGTACCAAATTTTTGATCAATTTATAAACAGAAAGGGGTCAAACTTCAATTAGTAGATTAGACCCAAATTAATAAATAGGAGAAGCTAAACAAACCTATTTAAAAATACATGTTATCGATATACTTCATGTTATGTTATGTTATGTTATTGGTTTGGTTTCCGCACTCAGTCCCTCCAGCGGACCATTGTGCGTGGACCATGGCGGCCTTTGGCGGTTATTCCAACCAGCCCACCTCCCTCCAGAAGCCCATCAGGTATACTTCATGTATACCTGATGGGCTTCTATATATTTATATATATGTATTCTATATGGTATATATGTATATTCGATATACTGTTTTTTCTTTACCCCAGACAAACCATGGAAACGGTTTTGCGGGGCATAGCTATTTGGTAAATATTATTTTATAAAGTTGTAAAGTAAAATGAATAATTAACAACTACAATTTTAGGGTAAAGCTTTAATCACGGAAGAATTTATGGAAATCCCTTTACTTAATAATAGAAGAATTTATAGAAATCCCTTTATTTAATCATAGAAGATTTTGTGGAAATACCTTTATTTAATCATAGAAGATTCTGTGAAAATCCCTTTATTTAATTATAGAAGAAATTTATGAAATCCCTTTATTTAATGATAGAAGAATTTATGAAATTTAGGATTCAAGATGGGATTCTGGCATAATAAGCTGCACGGTGTGATCGTTTTGTCATAACCAATACTAAAACATACTAACCCGTTAGTTACTGCTGTCATTCGTGGATCTTTGACGATCGTTACGGGTCCTCAGAAGACTATCAGTCTTCCCAGTGTAAGTGTATTATTACCTAGTACCTGGGTTATGGAGATCAGGTAGAAGTCACTCAGTATAAAATATTTATAATCAGCTGCATCTGGTTAGACCAGAAGCCGACCGCAACATAAGTTGGGAACAGGTAGGCAGAAGATTACGGCATTGATGAAGCCGTACGGAGGACGGGTCTGAGCAGTTGTGTTGCGATGTGTGCCGGGTACGATGCGCCAAATGTTGTTGTGTTGGGAGTTTGGTCGTGGAGAGTCTCCCGATCAATCTCCCTCTGGCGCAGCAACACGACCAACGGTCGTGTTGGTCTTGTGTTTAACATTGCATCACCTCGCTCAACTGCCGTCATCCTTCCTATTCCTAAATTTTTTAACTGAATAGGCTTAATAAACTAGCGCGCTTTACCATCAACGATTGCATCACTGATTACCATCAGGCGGGATTGCAGTCAATCACTAGTTTATAATTACTAAAACAAAAAAAACCTCGCCCAACTGTGAGGTTGGAAAATCAAAATATTAAACTCGTTATCAACATTCTTATTAAACAGCCTGTTGGTATACAATCTACCCAGGTATAAACATCTTTTAAGTCGCGGATTAATTTATTATGAAGACTTTTAAATATGATGGAATTTTCCGTAGAAAATATTAAATTGTGTTAATATTTTTTAGGACGTTAATAGGTATGTAACAGGAAAATTTTGAATGCGTGTGTGTTTGCGGTAAGAGAAACTTTTCGTTTGCAGTCATTTAAAAGGCTAATTCTCGTTATTTAAAATGTTCAAAATCTAGTCGCAGTCTCATCTCGGTATCTCGGCATCTCTCTCAACAAATGTCAAAATGTAGGAAATAAAAAAGTATTTACTTCATTCATCATTAAAGTACTGTGATCGTAATTTTGTTTTTGGTTTAGATGGGAAATCATCAAATGACATATCCCGCTCTGGGCGGAGCGGAAGGGCGTGTCAGATTTTTACTGACTAAAACCCACCCGTGTTCCTTCACTTGCCTATGCGCCAGGTTTCCCTTTTGACATGGCGGAGGTGACGGCCTGCCATGCACTGTCGCTCCGGACCATGGCCTGGATCAGGGCCGGACGTAAGAGATTGCAGCCGATTGTCGCCAAGAGGACACGGTGGTGCTCTACCGAAGCCGGCCAAGTCTCCTTGACAAGACACCTTGGCGTTTCTTCCCGCCTTATCTGGAACAGGAACCTCACGAAACAGCCGTGTCCGGGGAAGGCCTGCGTCACCATCCGACGAGGGCGTCGTGGCGTTTCTCTAGCCACTCCTCAAAGAGGGCCATGACCGCCGCTATTTTAATAATAAATTTATTTACTCAATGGGACAGATTGTAGTAGGTACACATGGTTAAAAAAAGTTTCTTACAAAATATGTTAGGTAGTCTACAATCGAGTGGGTGAAGCACAGTTCTCCTAGCTAGGTTACAGAATAACCTGTGTTAAGGAGAAGCAGTCTTGTTCCCCTATGCTTAAGGTACAGGTACATAACATAATATTGTATAGTACTTGCGCTGACACTACTATTTTAACAGAATTAAGTATTGTGAGTAAATACTACTTTTAAATTATATAAAAATCTTGCTTAAATTATTAAATGCAGGTGTGTTATGTAACGTTGTGGCGTGCCCAGTACAATAAGGCCTCAGATTTTTCTGAGTTCAGATGAGATTCTGGAGTTGTGCCCTGATGATGGCAATATAGTCGACACCTACACACTTACATGGGACTTGGCATAAAACTGACGAAATATGGATTACATACTAAACGGACACCGCCGATTACTCCACCGGAGAAGAGCGATGTGATGTTATGTTTATTGATAATAATTTCTTTTTTTTATGGCAGATACTAGAGTTTACTTAGGAAATCGAGACAACAGTGTTCGTAGTTCTTACCTATTACCTAGTACGTAGAAAGTCTTCCACGTAATGCGTTTAAGTAAAATGTGCTATCGTAAATCTTAACCCTATCCCCAGGGCATATTAAAGGGAAATAGAGTTTATATGTTGCCCCTGAACGTGCAATATGAATGAATCATGATAGATGTTCCCATCGTGTGTGGGAAATACCCAATGCGGGGTGGGTTGACATTATATATTCTGCGAAAAGTTCGTTATAGCTACTAATTTTATCCTTCGGGAACGTTGCTCCACGCGAGACACATTATTTCTATAATTAAAGCATTTAATTGTTTAACGTAAATGTTTTGTTAATAGTTATTTAGAGTTTTGTAAACGAGATTACGTCTAGTAGGTACCTACTTTATGTTAAGACATTTTTTAGTACCATTGATAACAACATATTATACAGTATGTTAACTAACAGAGGGCGTTCCCGTTAACCCGAAATAGTATAGCATACATACATGCTAAAAAAAATATTTCCATTCGAAAACAAAATGTTTTAAAATTTTTCCAATAAGAAAATATTCAATAAAAATTTTAAATTGACATGTAAAAGAAACACACTGTACACGCGAACATGAAAGACGGTAACGTCGCAATTTATTTATACATGACGACTACTATTTTGATTTAAAACAGGAGGTTTCAAATTTATTTCCAATTAGAATTTTTTTTATTCGGATTTTTTATGCTTATTTTTCTATGCTGATATTTTTATTTTAATCTATTAATGATATATATTAACGAGTTTAAGGGAACGCCCTCTGTTATTTAACATACTGTATATTAAAACAACTTATTATATTTATGATTAAAAAATCACGCTAAAGCAAGCAAGCTTTATCATCATTTTATTTTAAAAAGTGTATACGGAACAGGCACAAAGATGAGGAACTTGAAAAAATAATATAACTTAACTGACCAAAAGCTATATAAAACAACCACGAGCATAACCTAATTTCATTATTTTGCTGCATGGATAACCCTGATATTGTGTAATATAGTAGCAAAAAAGATTGCGAAAAAGTCACAGAGAAAAAAGACCGTGAGGTAGTTCTAAACAACACAAAGTAAGATGGACAGTTTCTGCGACATTTTTGATGAGATGTTAAAATTAAAGCAGCAAAGAATGGAGTTTACTTTTGTTTATCTTCTCCTTGTATTCGAATATCCGGAGACAATGGAGGGAGGCGTTTCATCACTTGAAAGCATATTCTTAGAAAAACAGCTCATTCTTAGAGTGCAGGTTCACCTACATACGCTTGGCATCTTACTCGCTACTGCTTGTTTTCGATTGTCAAAACAAATTTATGTTTGTCTCTTAGATATGACATATATGAAAAACGGGCTAGCAACAATCGTATAAGTTTCGATTCCGTGGGGATATTGGGATAAAAAGTATGTATTATTGTGCTGAAAGTGTATTATATTTTTTCTATTTTGTTATAAATTATAAACTAGTACTTGACCGCAATCCCGCCTGATGGTAAGCAGTGATACAATCGTTAATGTTAAAGCACGCTAGTTTATTCAGAGCCTATTAACTCTAGCCTTGTATAGACTCAAATTGTTGTCCGCCGGAAACACCACCGCTGGCAAATTGTTCCAGTCCCAGGATGTACCCGGTATAAAAGAGTAGGCGAACCGCTTCGTCCGGATCGTAGTGGTGTTAACAACGTAAGGGTAGAATATGAAACTATCTGCTTGCTAAATTACAATCGAATCTAATGTTTTTAATAAAATTTTGTCCACGAATCCACTGCTTGGGCTATAAGAAAAAGAAGTCTTAAGACGAACTAAAAATGCATGGAACGCTACTGGTTAATGAAACGTGAAAGCGTATGAAAATAAATCTGCCTTTCTCACTCAAGTAAGAATTATGGAAATGTTCATCCTTCTCATTCTGTACCTATGGATCCCAGATTGGGTTTCTGAAAAACAGTTAAGAGCCCAAAATTAATGTTTGTCAACGAGCAATCGGACGTAATAACATAGGCGTTAAATTGACAGTCCATATTTGCGACACCACACTGCGCTCTAAAACGAAGATTTCCGACGTTTTCGGGAGAGGCCTTTTGCTAGTGATGGGAAGATGTAGGCTAACTAACTTTAGTAATAAGACTAATAAGACCCATGAAGGTTGTTTACTACAACTAAATTTAAGTTCTGTGCATATTTTTATTTTATTTACTTTTCTATTTCACTACGAAAAGGACAGAAGATAAAATAAATAAATAAATATTTATATACGGACAAATCACACAGATTGAGCTAGCCCCAAAGTAAGTTCGAGACTTGTGTTATGGGATTACTAACTCAACGATACTATATTTAAAATAGATACATATATAGATAAACATCCAAGACCCAGGCCAATCAGGAAAAGGTCGTTTTCCATCATGACCTGGCCGTGGATCGAACCCGGGGCCTCCACGTCGCAGGCAGGCATGTTGACCGCTGCGCCACGGAGGTCGACAAAAATATTATTTAGGTCCTGTCAAATTGCACCTGAAGGAATTTGACATATTTTTAGCTGTCAACGTTTAATCAGCTCGAATTGTGTTTCCTTTTGTTGTTTACGTATATAAATATTTATAATATTGTTTATAAATATCAATTGTTTCTTAAATTTTTCTTCTGACCTTTTATTAATAACGTACTCATAGAATAAATAATAAAAAGTAAAAAAACTAAAACCCAACTACGACAAAAAACGACGCTGAAAAAGTATAAAACAAGATTTTCAGAATACTGAACTGAACAAAGTTGCTAATGTAGTTGCAAGTAAATGGACACAGTAGAAATGTCATTCAATACTATTCTGAAGTATGCAATATTCACTATGTAGAGATAAATTTTCATGTTTGGAAAGGCGTAGTCACACGTTACATATACCTACCTACCGTAGCACTTTGACAACGTGTGACTACGCCTTTAACCAGCCTATAACCAGCGGACAATTAAGACGCTTCTAATGATGTATCATTTATCGAATTCTGATAAGTAGTTTAGAAGTTACGAGGGAACAGATGAACATACATACATACATACATACATAGCCTGTCAAAATCATAACCCTCCTTTTGCTTTGCCGTAGTCGGGTATAAAGATGTAGTCACCTTAAATTTAGTTTATTTTTTGAACAATCGACGCCATTTTCGTGTTATTATAGACTACTAGCTTTCCGCCCGCGGCTTCGCCCGCGTGAAATTCGGTTATATCGTGCTTTTAGATTTCCCTCGGGAACATCATTTTTTTTTTCAATAAAAGATAGCCTAGGTCCTTTCTCAAGGTCTAAAGATTGTCTGTGCCAAATTTCATCAAAATCGGTTGAGAGGTTTAAGCGGAAAAGCATAACAGACAGACAGACAGAGTTACTTTCGCATTTATAATATTATATAGTATGGATTAAGGTATCCACTATCACTCCATCACGATATCACCTTTCAATAAAATCCTCGAATGACAATAACTCACGTTTTATTCATGAAATGGTCCAAATATTTAAACACATGCCTTTTTTACATCATAGGAAAGGAACGTCCAAATCGGTTAAATTAGTTATTTCCATAGAAGGAATGGATAAACAAACGGAAAGGATAAGGGATAATGATGACACTGAAACGTGGTCACTCACAATGGGCCTTATTAGAAGGCTCAAAGCTACCCAAAGGGCAATTGAGAGGGCTACGCTTGGAGTTTCCCTACGTGATTGAATCTGAAATGAAGAAATCCGTGGGAGAACTAAAGTAACCGACATAACCCGTAGAATTGCCAAACTTAAATAGCGGGGCACATTGCACAGAACAGACGACCGATGGGGCCGAAAGATACTGGAGTGGCGACCGTGTACCGGAAAACATAATATTGGAAGGCTTAGCAAGAGGTGCAGGAACCAGCTGGATACGGGAAATACAGACCCGGTCGAAATGGAGGTGCTTAGTGGAGTCATATGTATGTATGTTCGATAGTGGACGTCACTCCACACCTCATCTTAAGAGTGTTACTTCTTTATGGATAATACTAGCTTTCCGCCCGCGGCTTCGCCTGCGTAGAATTCGGTTATATCGCGCTTTTTAGATTTCCCTCGGGAATATCAAACTTTTCCGGGATAAAAGGATGTCCTTTCTCAGGGTCTAAAGATGGTCTGTGCCAAATTTCATCAAAATCGGTTGAAAGGTTTAAGCTTTTGCATATTAGTATGGATTACCTATATGGGTGCAATATTTTACAACTTGTCTACCAACTTCTGAAAATATTTGGAATGCTTGAACATTGAAGCGTATTATATAGGCACAATCTGATCATTAAGCAATTAAGCATACTACTTTTACGATAAAGTTTGTAAGTTACAAGTTTACTTTTTCATATTTTAATGAAATTAAAACGTAATCACAAATTTTTCGTCCTTTGTAATTTATATATTATTATTATTTACACACCAAACAAAAATAGTTGGCTAAATATAATATCAAAAGTCAACTTAGATAAACTCTACAAAAAATGTTGTAGCGCATGAATGAAATTTATACAGCTTGAAAACAACATTAATAATATGATGCACATTGCAGCTGGTTTTATCAATACTAGGTTCAAAAGCTTCATTAGAAAGCACATTTTCCACATGCGGTAATGCGTGGAAAAATCGCCGAAACTGATGAATTATTGATACTGTGAAATTTCAAGTTAAGTGATTCTTCAAATTAAAATGGTAATCTATATCTATACTAATATATAAAGCTGAAGAGTTTGTTTGTTTGAACGCGCTAATCACAGGAACTTCCGATTTGAAAAATTCTTTTTGCGTTAGATAGCCCATTAATTCAGGAAGGCTTTAGGCTATATAACATTACGCTGCAGCCAATAGGAGCGGAGCATAACTAACTTCAAGCGAACGAAGTCGCTGGCGGCCGCTGGTCATCATCGTCCTTTAATCGTCCCACTGCTGGGCACAGGTCTCCTCTCATACAGAGAAGAATTGAGCGTAATCACCACGCTTGCTCAATGCGGGTTGGCGATTTCAGACTTAAAGTCCAGGTTTCCTCAAGATGTTTTCCTTCACCTTCAGTCATTGGTGTCCAAGATATACTTAGAAAGTACATATAACTTTAGAAAAATTACATTGGTACTTGCCTGACCTGGAATCGAACCTGCACTCTCATACTTGAGAGGCTGGTGTTTTAACCACTAGGCCACCATGCGGCCGCTAGTATTTTTATAAAATTGTTCCACACAATGAAGAGCACAGAAAGCAATCTTTAATCAAATTGTATAATGATACTATGCATCTATTATAGTTTAATTATTATATTGTAGTACTGACAACCCCATTTTTAGTATTCACGCAATCACTGTTCATTCCAAGGTTGTTTGGAAGAGATCACAGAAAGCGATAAGGCCGCCCATTACATGTTTTGTATTAATCGTAGATTTTTGTTAAGTATTTTTTGATTTACTACAATAAAGAATATATAAATAAATACTAGTTATTTTTCTTTTAGGTGTAGGTTTAAATAATAGATATTATGACACCCAGAACATCTTACGTCTCATACCTTAGTAGAGTTAACTCATCATCATCATCATCTCAGCGCTTATCCCGGTTGCATCCGCGGCTTTCGCGTTGGAGCCCAGGGTCCGCTTTCCTGCACATTCTCCTCCATTTCGCACGATCTTTAGCGTCCTTAGTAGAGTTAAGTAGTAATTAGTATATAGTAAGATAGAGTAATAGGTAGTAATTGTAAGTAGGGTAATTAGTAGTGAGTGAAAACTAAAGGTCATTTTGATAAGGGACGTGCAATCACGTTGAGAGCCTCCTAAACTTTGGCCAACACCTTGTCGTGAAATACAATAAAACTGCTACATGGCTGGTCGGCCATTTTTTATTTAACATACTTGCATACATATGTCAAGTACCTACGTGTTGTGTTTGGATTGACGGGATTGAACTGAGTCGAAGAGTGTGTAATATGTTGGTAAAATGGAAGGGTAGAATTTTTCCTCAACAAAGTTTAGTCCAAGAATTTCAATTTCGGGATAATAAAGTAGAAGGAATCAAACGGAAGAAAGTTTTCTGTTCCGAGTTTTTGTGACGAAATCTTGATTAGGTACTTCTGTAATAAAACTTTGAAGACTAGATTACGGTTTCCCCCGCATAAGTTATAATCCCGTAGGAATATTGAGATAAAACGTATCATATGTGTTATTATTTTGAGATAAAAGTATCATATGTGTTATGCTTATGTACAAACTACATCATCATCAACCTTTTTATCGTCCCACTGCTGGGCACAGGTCTCCTCTCATACAGAGAAGGATTGAGCGTATCACCACGCTTGCTTAATGCGGGTTGGCGATTTCAGACTTAAAGTCCAGGTTTCCTCAAGATGTTTTCTTTCACCTTTTAATCAGTCATTGGTGTCCAAGACATACTTAGAAAACTACATAGATTAATCCTTTTAGACAAACATTTATTCATTCTCACAAACTTTCGCTTTTATTAGTAGGACAGGAATTAAAATAACAACAAATGCAAGGACTTTTTGCCAGACTGTACGCATGTGGTTAACAGAATATTCGACGCAGTACGACATATTTCGGCGTTCTGTTTGCTAAATATTCGGTCCTAGAAATAAGATTTCACCAAAGCTACTTTGAGCTTACGCTACGCCTAAATGCCCTAGATATTTGTTATGATTTTGCAGTGGCTTACCTTTTGATGTTGAAATACAGTTGGGAACCTATCGTACGTACTATAAAGCTAACGTCAGAAAACTGTATTTCAGAATATTGAAACACAATCAGTAAATTGGAACAACATTGTTGAAAGCTTTCCGATTTTTGAAAACATAAATACAATATTGGATTGGTATGATATGCTGGTGCCGCTTCTGCGGCCACGGAATCTTTGTTTGATAATTATATTTTTAAGCCGTTTGCTTAAAACCCACGGATCGTGCGGTTCTAGTTCTCATAGGAAATTACGAAATAGCTGGTTATCACAGCTTTATCTTATCATCATCATCATCCCAGCGTTAATCCCAGTCGCATCCGAAGCCTTTTCAGCTTTGGAGTCTAGGGTCCGCTTTACCAGTCCAACTGCTGATATGGCTAAACTTCGACATTTTCCGTGAAGCGACTGCCGTCTGACCTCCACAACCCGAAGGCGACATCGAAGCATTGCAGTTAGACCAATTGTTGGACTTTTGAGGGCTCCAACAACCCGTAACGACTGCCACTAGATGTTCGCGGCCGCGTCCGCTACCGCTACGCCACGGAGGCTGTCGACACAGCTTTATCTTATAGTATGCTTAATTAAATAGTCATTAGTTGTGAAATAATTATATTTTTTGTTCATTAACATTAATGTCCATATTGGGTGTGGAAAACAAGGTATATTTTATGGCCGGATAAATTAATCTTCGTTAAGAATTATTATATAACCGTGAATATCTATTGTGTTCTTAATTATTACTTAGCCCTTTTATAATGAATTCCTTAGTGAAGAAAGGATTATACTTCAAGTAAGTGTGGAATGTTCATTGACTTGGATTCCTTTTCTCTCTGTTAAATGATTGAGAATAATATTTTCATCAAGATTCTATTAATAAATGGAACTGACAGGTTTGGTGGCATTGTGTAGGATTAAGATGGGAAATATTTATAGGAAAATACGTAAGACAATGTTTTGGTCCCTTATTTCGTAGAAGAAATATTAGAACGTGACATAAATTTCCGCTTTCATGACTTTCACAATATCAGTAACCGTCCCCTTACTTAATGTTCCATACTCCCTTACTTAATGTATGTATGTAATGAACATATTATTTATACTTGCCAAGTGTTCAGGCTAGTAATGAACTAACCTAGTCCGAAAGGAAGGCTATGATAGACCGTACGAATTTTGCACTTTAGGCAGTGTCTAATTGGGGCAAAGCCTAGAGGAGACCGTTCATCTTGGCTCCTTCTTTCTAAAATGTATCCTAGTGCACCGAACGCTTTCAGCTATTGAGGGTTGAAATTTCCTCAATCCTAAATTTTTGGCGGTTGATCCAATACAAAGGCAAGAGATACGCTATGAAACATGGCATTCTTATAAAAAAACGCCGGGAAAAGTTCTTCAAATAGAGTTCTGCCTACTTTACACAACCGAATATAGGATTTCCTTTGATTGACAGCACAAACTACTTAGTTTATTTAGTTTACAGAACGTTACCTACTCACACCATTCCCAATCGACTTTTCGCAAAATCTATTCAAAACCTCAAATATAACAAGTACAAACGTTTCCCCGAAATTTTCACTCAATAATCCTAAATGCTAGCTCCGTGAATATTATTTCACATGAGTTCACATTTCGCAATAGTCTGGAACGTAAAATTACTTTTGGAAAGGTAAAACGTACAGACTAATGCTAGGGTGAATCTGGAACAAATGGTATGACAAAAAAGGGTAAAATAATATCATCAGTCTTCATTATGATAATCTCGTAAACGTCCACATCGGACTATAAAATGACGGTCATGGGGTATAATCCTAGATCACTCCTCATCACGGTTGGTAAGCGGATTGGTGACGGTCATAATATGTATGCATACCCTATACTTTATGTTGTTAGATGGGTATTATTAACAATATTAAGTACGAGTAGGGTTGTGTTATAGAATAAGTGATAATTTATTTTATTGTTGTAAATATATTTTACAAACAATTTTACATGCTAATCATATTTTTAAAATTAAATGAGATCAGCGTTTTCTATGTGACCGCTTTGAGAATAAAAGCCGACACAAGCTCTGAGGTCACAGTCTCTTTTAGAGTCCAGCCATAAGTTTGGTCAGATCATGTGAAGACTATTTAGTTTGGTGTCCGATTTTTTCAAACGTGACAACGTCTTATGATTCGATGGAGCCGGCTGCACGCACACAAAAATTTGACTCATGCGGCGTTACCCAGTCCTATGCAAGCGAGAGCGCGGAACGAGCGACAAACAAACACAATCGGTTTCCGCGTTTGGCGGCGTTCGACATCTGTCTCTCTCCTACTTGAGTGAGCGATGCGTCCGCGTGGACAGCTGCTACACAATAATACATTTACATACATGTTTCCGTCAAGTATGAAGTGCAGTGAAAAGCGAATGTGGTGTCAATTGTTTATAGCAACGATAATTGTGGCGATAAAAGTTTGAAAAATGCAACCATTCTATTAGTATCTTCTTATGACGTTGTCACGTTCAACTATCGTCAGTTAACCGACTTTACGGACAACCGATTTTTTTAAATTATAGAATAACCTTGCAGATTTAATGAACCTGCCCAGTTGGTGCACGTATTTGTTAGCAACTCAACTCAAAACTTAAGGAGCTCAAGTAAGGAACGATATGAAAAAAAAAGTGCATTGTAAATAGCGAGATAAATGACAGGGGGAATGGAGGAAGAGCGAAGAAGACGTATTACACTGACCCAAAGTGGAATTTGACTTCATCCAATCAGTATAAGCCTGGGACCTTCCTACACTTTAGTGGTAACTCATTTTTAATTTTTCCTCAGAATGAACATCATATCTATACTAATATATGAAGCTGAAGAGTTTGTTTGTTTGAACGCGCTAATCTCAGGAACTACTTACTGGTCCGATTTTAAAAAATATTTTTGCATTGGATAACCCCTTAAACCAGGAAGGCTTTAGGCTATATAACATCACGCTGCTATCAGTAGCAGCGGAGCATATAAAAAAAGCGGACGAAGTCGCGCGCGGCCCTAGTATGTTATATACATCGCTTAACAAAAATAAGAGAGACTTAACTTTCTAACACACTCCATTATTACGTATAGAAAGTATTTTGTTTGTATTCTTTATTTAAAGAT
Organism: Sesamia nonagrioides; assembly: GCA_017933935.1. Lineage (NCBI taxonomy): Eukaryota > Metazoa > Arthropoda > Insecta > Lepidoptera > Noctuidae > Sesamia > Sesamia nonagrioides. The sequence goes on from JADWQK010001722.1 coordinate 192,822, forward strand.
CTTTGGCAGACAAGATTATGTCGCTCAATAAATTTAGCATAGTTCAATAAAATTTGGCAAGGAGATAGGTGACATTCAGGGACGGATATCTTTTTGTCCTGATATCAGGTTCCCGTGGGACCATTTCTCACAACAAAATGGTGGAAGCCGTGAATAGGAGCTAGTTACATACAAATTACGTACAGTATATAATGTAGGGCTCCTGTATTTTACATTTAACTCTGACAGTAACCAATGTTGAGCAATTTGGGTCATGACTGCCCATTATGTGAACAAGCAGGAGCTTATTAGACTCGACACAAAGTTATGACCTCTGTTGCTTCTTCGTACTTACATACAAAGTGGTGATGGCAATACGACAATAAATTAAACGTCGTGTATCTCAACACATTATCAGTCTACTCATAAAAGTCATATAAATATATCCATTACTTTAGTCACAGGAAATTATTTTTCATTTTTCACATTTTCTACATGATGTACATGTTGATAAGGAAGGGCTTACAGGTTGATGACCGCCGTATCCAGCGGTAGGTACTAAACTTGAACCAATATTTTAAATGGTGTTTTATTTCGTTTCCAATTTTATGGGATTTAGTTTGTTTTAAATTTCCTTTTTAATTTTTGTTGTTTTATTTTTGTTTGTTTTTGTTTTTTCTATGGTTTAGGATTATTCCTATGAACCAGCATTGTGCATGTTTTCATTTATTGTCGTATTATCAGCACCACTCTGTATATCTGAATATACTAGAGTGTTGTGATCGAATTTCTCGATTTGAATCGAATTTCTTAGTAATGAATAATCGCCTGAGAGATCTTCATTACAATAAAAATATCAAAATTACTAGTTTTGCCTTATAATATGCGCTATATCGATTTCATAAAAAACGTTAACACTAATTTCTCTTGTTTTGACATTGTGCCCAATACGTTGGTTTTTTGGAAAACAAGACGCATAAAAAGTGCTTGGAAGCTTTTGAATTTTTGACAGTTATATTAGTGATTGATGCAGTGGCTGAGCGATAGACTGCTGCGCCGCGTGTCGCGGGTTCGATCCCCGCACGTAACAAATATTTGTATAGCCTACAATTAGTTGTTCCGGGTCTGGCTGTTTGTGTATGTGAGTTTATATGTTTGTAAACGCATCCACGATATAGGAAAAATTCCTAGCGTGGGGCAACTTATTTTTAAAATAAAATAAAAAAATGTTCACTTTTTACAGTACTATTTTCCTTTCCTCGTAAACAACATACACATCGTTTAAGCAGTTTCCACAAGAAATTGACCACCTGCTGCGTCTAATTTATGATCTCCCCATCTACTTATATTATTACGGCGTAGAAAAGCCTTCATTGTGTTGTTGTTTGTCAATTTACCCATTTGACGGTAATAGGGACTTATTGCTATTTTATCGATGTAAAAAACAAAACCGCATCAACGAGAACATGCTGGATATAGTTTAGCATGTAGTCCATTTTATTTGTAAGGCCAATCCATACACACATCAACGCGCCACGCGAAGGGTCGCATATAACGCGTAATTTTTTTTGCATATAAATTTAAGCAAAACGGGTTTCCGCGCAGGGGATTTGGCTCCATTTCTTGAGGAGTCGTGTGGCGCGTTATAGTACGCCGACTTCAGCGACGGCGATAGGGTCGTCAGCATCTTGGTGTGGTGGTAAGGGCTCCGTTTCGTAGGTGAGTTTTGAATTAAAGGACGAAGTGTAAATATACCCTCCAATCTTGGCAATAACGATTTAAATAGGCAAACCGACAGTGTCACCCCTAAGAAGTGCCCTGGTGACTTTTCCACGTTTCGAAGCGAAGTGACCGTTCGACAATCCTCACTTTCCAAAACGACTATGTCTCGTGCCGCCATTACAAAATAACGTCACAGCGTTTGCCCCACTACTACTTAAATCAAATGAGCAACTTCTATCAAAATGACAATGAAATACACGACAAGTATATGATTGGCTTATGGTCCAGACTATATAAATAGTTCTACTATGTGCCAGCTGAAGACCAAGCTGCAATTAAGTGTTAGTGACGAATAGTGAGTGTACCAGACATATTACGCTTTAGTAACTCTTTTGTGTGTATCCTGGAATAAATTGAAAGAAAGAACAAACGAAAATGCATTTATTTAGCAAATACATGACATTTTCGTTTGTTTGCCTGACTACCCTGATTAGGAAAAGATAGGCGTACCTAATGTTATATTGTTGTAACTTTTGTCTTGTATCTATCTCATATGAGTTCATATAATTGTTTTTTTCTTCAAACCAACAATGCCTAAATATTTAAGCTGTCACGCCCTTTATGCCTGGAGGCTTTGATTTAGGTAAAAAGTTTTTAACTTACTTGATTTTTTGGCTTTGTTGTTAGGTATATTGGCGCCGCTAGCTGACATAGGTAAATAATTAAATGTAATGTTCTGTGTTATGTAATGTTAGTTACTTTACATGCTTATTATTGTATAAAGTCAGGTGTTCTTTTTTAATGGAGTAGATAGCTGTGCAGTAACAATATTAAAACTGACAAAGCGTATGATGTATATTTGTACTCTTATCAAAATATCATCATCATCATCTCAGCGTTTGTCCCGGTTGCATCCGCGGCTTTCGCGTTGGAGCCCGGGGTCCGCTTTCCTGCACATTCTCCTGCATTTCGCGATCTTTAGCATCCTGTGGTAAGAGCTTTTTGGCACGCATGTCATCTCTTACAACATCAAGCCAGCACTTCTTTGGTTTACTCCGCTACTCATATCAAAATAATTATATTTTGATTTGAGTAGCGGGGTAGAGCAAAGAAGTGCTGGCTTCGACCGCGCGTTCGTGGCGTTTTGGCTGGATTCGTCCGATTGTGAATTGAATATGATGTTAGGTTAATCAGACGAATCATAGCAACACTTCACTCTTGTTAATGAAGCTTGTGTGCTAGATACACGTATTTATGGCAAGTGTAAATACATAGTTATCAACCAGAAAGTGGCATCGCTGATTTTTAAACATCAACGACGTCAAATGTTCTGTACTTACTCTTGACGTCCAGTAGCATTTGCGAAGCTTTAAACAAAAAAAAAAAAAATGAAAGTTAACGGCCGCAGCCTATTGCTGCATTTAGTCGTGGAGATAATGTAGTCATATAGTGTGCGCCAAGTTTAAAACACGTACCATAGTTATTAGAACTGATTTATTTGCTTTTATATGAAGAAATTCGTATTTAAGAGTCTTGCCGCCAAGTGATTCGTCGTGTCGTGTTCCGAAATGATATCTAGCAAAGCCGTACGGAGGAAGGGTCTGAGCTGTTGTGTAGCGATGTATGCCGGGTACGATGCGCCAAATGTTGTTGTGTCGGGAGTTTGGTCGTGGAGGGTCTGCATATCAATTTCCCTCTGGCGGAGCATCATTGGTCGTGTTTTTGGGTTTAACATTGCATCACCTGGCTCAACTGCCGTCTTCCTTCCTATTCACTTAGTTTTTTTTGAGTGAATAGTCTCTCAATAAACTAGCGCGCTTTACCATCAACGATTGCACCACTGCTTACCATCAGGCGGGATTGTGGTCAAGCACTTGTATATAATTATAAATATAAGTGTCATCGTTCTTCATAATTTGTCTGTGTTTCATGTAATTATGTAAAAAGATTCGTGCTCATTAGTAATTTAAATGTCAAACAAAGCTATCATTACACATTTCGGATGTGACGTAATTAGAAGAGGGAATGGGCGACATTTAATTTTTAATTAAAAGGCGTTGCTACTCAAAACGTAATTATTCTCACCGTGTTATTTCAGCTGCTTACCATTGTACAAACGCCTGCGCATCAAGCTTCTCGAAATTGTAATTTTTTCCAATCAACTTTGAACTTATACTTCAGCAAAAAGGTTCAAGTTATATTAGAAAAAAAACATTGATATCATTTAATTTCACAAAATAATATGCTGAAATTTTAAACAGATCGCAGCGGTCCAATGGCAGGTGTGCTTCGTTCTTACCTATTTTCTCTTTTTTGTTCTACCTTTTCTTTATTTTATTTTTAGAGTTCGGTTATATCGCATTTCCAAGTGAACTCTTCAAAAGTCCGGAATCAAAATTATCCTGTGTTATTTCTCAAGGTCAACTCTATCTTTGTACCTAATTTCAATAAAATCAGTTCAGTGGTTTAGACGTGAAAGCGTAACAGACAGATAGACAGACAGAGTTACTTTCGCATTTATAATATTAGTAGGGATAATTTATTACGACTATCCAAAAGTCTTTGGTGTGGATAGTCAAATCTTTAAGTTTCTTCAACTTTTAAGTTTAGCTGTACGATTAAGTAATGAAAAAATCATCTGTGCACTGACTGAACAGATGCATACAATATGTTATCCCTGAAATTATCATTTCAGATACCAATGTACTATTTTTTTTTATGGTACTAGAGTATCTTGGTGACAATGTCAATGTGGATAAAAAGGTAAGGAAACAGACAGGAGGAATATCAAACCATCAAGGAATGATATAGATGATCAGGAAAGGTAAACTAATTTAAAATACATAAAATATTTTATAATAAAAGTAAGGACATATTATGATATAGGTAGGCAGGTAAGTATTTAGGTACAATCTAAACTTTAATATTATTATGTATAATAAAAGAAGATAACAAACTATGATATAGAACAGGATTTGAAATGAGGCAAGTTATACTAGTAGGAAGAGGAAAATGTACTACATTATCTTTACATGATCTAAGCAGTAGGGTAAATGCATAACACAATGGCGCTGATTCTGTTGTTAACAAACTAAATTAATTTTAAGTTATATATATCTTTTTCTATGCATTTCAATAAGAAAAGGATAGAAGATAACATTTTAGTTTAATCCTGTCAAATTACGATATTCCATAGATAATTTAGACGCGATTATAAACATGGCGACTAAAAATACGCCAGTTTACGTCAGGAGCGGAGTAATTCTTTTTTTTTTAATAGTTATAAGCCTAGTGCTTGACTGCAATCCCGCCTGATGGTAAGCAGTGATGCAATCGTTGATGGTAAAGCGCACTAGCTTATTAAGCATATTCACTCAAAAAAACTGAGTGAATAGGAAGGAAGACGGCAGTTGAGCGAGGTGATGCAATGTTTAACCCAACAACACGACCAACGATGCTGTGCCAGAGGATGATCTGGAGACCCTCCACGACCAAACTCCCGACACAACAACATTAGGCACATCGTACCCGGCACACATCGCAACACAACTGCTCAGACCTGTCCACCGTACGACTTCACCAGACATCATGCCGGAACACGACGAATCGCTTGGCGGCAAGACTTTGTCTGGTGGGTGGTAACTTATGCCGGCGGCTGATGTTGTTGCCTACCACCGAGGAATTCCGTCCTTTTATTAATGAAATAAAAAGAAAAATATACACTGAACTTAAATTTAATTTAGTTTGTGAACAAAAGAATCGGCGCCACTATCAGTAGTCATGGAATTCATTTTGACAGTTCAACAACATTCATTGCGTTTCTCACGTTGTTGAGACAACCAAAAATTTTAAACATATACAGCAATGGATTAGCAATATCGACGCTGGAAAGCGATTTTGACGTATCTCCAAAAAAGGCCAATTTTTTATTGCAAAATTGAATTTTAAAAAAAAGTTTAGAAAAAGTTCACGTTGTAAAAAAGAAACAACTTAGGAAAACATTGATCAGACCATTCGACGCAGTATTTTTTTCTGAATTCAATTATGCACTAAAACAAAATTGCCTTTTTTCGAGATACGACAAAATCGCTTTCCAGCGTCGATATGCTTCAAAACGGTTCAAATTGAGAGTACGGAATAGTGTGTTAATTAATTAGGGTGCTATATTATGTCTGAGTTTTCTTTGGCCTTAGTCTTTGTCGAGTAGTTAGTTAGGAAAAAAATAGCGACATTGTCTAGTTTTTAATACAGTATGTTAACTAACAGAGGGCGTTCCCGTTAACCCGAAATAGTAAAGAAATAGTAGTTCCACTCGAAAACAAAATGTTTTAAAATTTTTTCAATATGAAAATATACAATAAAAATTTTAAATTGACATGTAAAAGAAACACACTGTACACGCGAACATGAAAGACGGCAACGTCGCAATTTATTTATGAATGACGAGCCGCGTATGCGGCGGCGATCTAAGATCTAATTGATTGATGTGTGTTGGTTGATGTGTGTTGGGTAATACAACGTTAGGTAGATACTATTCCGCGCTACTATTTTGATTTAAAACAGGAGGTTTCAAATTTATTTTCAATTATAATTTCTTTTTATTCGGATTATTTTATGCTTATTTTTCTATGCTGATATTTTTATTTTAATCTATTAATGATATATATTAACGAGTTTAAGGGAACGCCCTCTGTTATTTAACATACTGTATATGATTGACGCATATATCTAAAAACGTTTGCACAAAGCTACGTACTTACCGAAATAAAGTCATTTATCATTTCCGTAAAACGGGTTGCGGATACCTGCATATATGAATGTAAAAACTGAAAATAAACGTTATTAAGGTCCTATAAATTTAGTTTAGTAATAATAGGGAGGATATCAATAGGTATATATTACTAAAACCAACTGACTATTGTTAATATGCTAAGGAATAGGTACCTACCAAGGAACTTCATTTTAATGTTACTGGCGGGTAATTTTTTTCCTTTTTACCCGACTGCCAGGAAGAGTTATGTTTTTAACTCGTATGTTGTATGTACCTAATATTCTTTATTATCTTGTATCTCCAAAACCGCTAAACAGATTTTCACATTTGAGGTATCGTTAGATTTGTCTTAATAGCCCAAGTGTTCTTAGGTGACATTAAAAAAAAACAAAATGTCGGATGTTTGACGCCATAAATTGTGAAGTAAAAAAAGAAAATAATCTACCAAGCATATCGAGTGAGGTAACGAAATGAAGGATTTTAAACACTGATTCTAAATATGTATATAACATATTAATGAACAAGAAAACTAAAAAGATAGAAATATAAAATATATTAATAACTATAATAAACCCGCCTGCAAAATTGCCTGCATGATCCCCCAACTGCGTTTGTTCAACTTGCGCCTTTTCAGTCCGTTAGATTTTTATGCGGGTTTTATGTTGTACATAACATATTTTTTATTATTCTCTGATTTCATTCATTATATGAAAACAAAAAGTCATGGTGGCCTAGCGGTTAAAACACCAACATCTCAAGTATGAGTGCGCGGGTTCGATTCCAGGTCAGGCAAGTAAAAATGTAACTTTTGTAAAGTTACTTTCTAAGTATATCTTAGACACCAATGACTGAAGGTGAAGGAAAACATATTTAGGAAACCTGGACTTTAAGTCTGAAATCGCCAACCCACATTGAGCTAGCGTGGTGATTACGCTCAATCCTTCTCTGTATGAGAGGAGACCTGTGCCCAGTAGTGGGACGATAAAATGGTTGATAACAGATATGAAAACAAAGAAACTATATATTTAATTACGTTACAAGCACGGTATTGGAATATGCAATAGGCCTTGCATATAACAATACCTACCTTCCCAATGCTTAGAGGGTAGATGAAACCAATTTCACTAAAACATTATATGTAGACTAGATCAGTATTTTCTATCAATTTCCCATCAGCGGCGCGTGTGTTGGATGGACGTGGCTTTTTCCTGAGATCCTTCAGTAAACAGGACGTTAATGAGAAAACTTAGAGCAAGGCCAGACTGGATGTAATCGCGCGGCATCAAGTAGCGTCCGGTGTGAATTCGCGTGCGGCACGCCATGTTGTATCTATGATCTTTTATGCTCTAAGTTTTGCTTTTATAGCTTTTTGAGGTGCATACGCCGATAAAATCTGAGCTGTGCTGTCGTTGATAGGGATGTTGTAGATTTACTAAGGGTCGTGAAGCGATGATATCAAAATGCCACAACCGACTTTATTCTGTAAAAATACACCGTGAAAAGTTATTGTTTTATTACTTTTTTACTTATATTTTTTTTTTCATTTAGAGCCAGTCTTTTGAACCGTAGCAAAATTTTTCTAAATTGTTTTCTTTCATTAATTTTTAGTTTAGCTAATGCTTTTTTTACTAATATGTAGTTAATAAATGAGTTCACTGATATTATATCAAGTTTTTTAATCATTTATATTACAAAACGACGTTTCAACGGTCAGCTAGAAATATCATAATTTTTTACGACCAAACAACGCTACAGAAACAGATATACGAAAAAAAGACTTTAATCCATACTAATATTATAAATGCGAAAGTAACTCTGTCTGTCTGTCTGTCTGTCTGTCTGTCTGTTACGCTTTCCCGCTTAAACCTCTCAACCGATTTTGATGAAATTTGGCACAGACAATCTTTAGACCCCGAGAAAGAACATAGGCTATCTTTTATCCCGGAAAAATTTGATATTCCCGAGGGAAATCCAAAAAGCGCGATATAACCGAACTCCACGCGGGCGAAGCCGCGGGCGGAAAGCTAGTATAATATATTAAAGTCTTTTTCATATATCTCTTTCTGTGTGACTACTGACTACGTTGGCCCTTTATTTAATGCGGGTTTCACCATCGTTTGGAGTATTTAAACCGGAAAGTTTATGCGTGTAAACATGAATATGGAACTTACGTAATAGTTATTATAATAAAAGAATCTCGAAACGTTGTTTGGCCGTAAACATAATGCCAAGTGAAGAGGCTAATATAATAGAAAAGCGTACAATAGTCACTAGTAAATAGAATTGGAACGGCAATAAATAATGAAAGTATCCAATTTACTAATCGGCACATTTGTCTGAAACCTCTCTTATTTTGCTATTGTTTTTGCAAGAAATCCGTGCTCAGCATGTTCGGCACCATAATTATGTAACACACTATCAATCTTTATCTCAATAATTTTTACGGATATTTATTGTTAGTCTTCGTATAATATAGGTGAAAACATCACCCTCTCAAGTATGAGTGAGCGGGTAAAATTCCAGGTCAGGCAACATACTACACTACATAGTATAAAACAAACTCACTTTCTCTTTCCATATGTCGCTTTGTATGAATAAATCTTTAAAACTGCGCAACGGATCTTGATGCGGTTTTTTAATAGATAGAGTGATTAAAGAGGAACGTTCATATGTCATATGTTCATATGTCGAACAGCCATTAAATCGTGTAGAAATACTGTTATTTTTGAGGTTTTATGTAATGTCGTAAATATTTTTTTTTCTGCGTTTGCAGTGAAACGCAGGCTGAACCCTACGAGGTTTATCAAAATAATGTACTAATTATTGTACACATTGAAAAGGTCTACAAAAAGTCCGCGATGGTATATGTCTATCTCATATTGGATATCCCAAAATATTTTTTTTTAATATTTACTTTTTACTACAAATACCAGCTAATTTTCGAAGCGATTTTAACCAATACAGTATACATCCTTATCCAATTAAATACCTTAAATTCATAGTTGATTTAATATCGATCTATATCGCCCTTTACAGCATATACTGTAAACCTATGTAACCTATATGCTGTTTACCTTCGAAAATAGAATAATAATAAATTCATTTAAATCATATGATTTAAATTAATTTATTATTATTCTATTTTCAGATATTACAGATTTATGAATGCGGCGCGTCTATGGCTTTACCGTCCGGCCGGCGCGTGTCGGAAGCAGCAGGCCGCTATGTTTTTTATACAACGTTAAGAGTTTTTCTGTAGTGTATTTAGTACAATCAGCGTTGCACCCGTGCGAAGTAAGGGCGGGTCGCTAGTTCTAATTAAGTATATCTTGGACACCAATGACTGACAAAAAGGTGAAGGAAAACATATTTAGGAAAGCTGGGCTTTTAGTCTGAAATCGCAAACTCGCATTGAGCAAGCGTTGTGATTATGCTCAACCCTTTTCTGTGTGAGAGGAGACTTGTGCCTAGCAATGAGATGGTAAAAGGTTGATGATGATGATGATGATGATTGTTAATCTGTTGTTTCACAAGTTCGAAGAAATGCTTACTCAACAACGTAAATAACGCAAAGAAAATTGTTGGAAATCAAAATGAAAGCCGTTGTTTTTGATAGTGTGTTACTCATTAGTTTGACTTTCCCAAAATATTTTAGAAGGGTGAGATGCTGTTTCTTGTAGGTGGCACTCCAGAATACGCACAGATCATTCGGTAAAAAAAAAAAACTGTCTCCATAAAATTGCTTGTAATATGTAAAAAATATATCCTGTTTAATTATGACAAATATTTTTTTTTTATATATTATTGATCGTATCTTCATTTACAAGAGAAAAATCAATTTCATATCTTTTATTATTTCTGATTTCAAATATACCTAGCTTATGGCTTTGACAGTAGCAATACGAGGGAGTTCGTGCTACTTGATTATTAATGAAAGTAGCTTTGTTTTTTTTTTTAATAATTATAAATAGTGCTTGACTACAATCCCGCCAGATGTTAAGCAGTGATGCAATCGTTAATGGTAAAGCACACTAGTTTATTAAGAGCCTGTTCAGTCTAACCTTAATGATACTTAACGTCGTTGGCAAATTCGAATTTCACCATTCGATATTTAAAATATGAAGTTTTATAACATGATATTTTAAAATACCTAGAGTCGTGGTGGCCTAGAGGTTAAAACCTCTCAAATACGAGTGTGCGGGTTCGATTCCAGGTCAGGCAAGTACCAATGTAACTTTTCTAAAGTTATATGTACTTTTAAAAGTTGGTGCAAGCGTGGTGATTTTAAAAGCAAGCGTGGTGATTACGCTCAATTCTTCTTAAGAATTGAGCGTAATCACCACGCTTGCTCAATGCGGTTTGGCGATTTCAGACTTATGAAGTCCAGGTTTTCTCAAGATGATTTCCTTCCCCTTCACTCATTGTTGTCCAAGATAAACTTTTAAAAGTACATATTTCTTTACATATACAGAGGTATGAGAGGAGAGCTGTGCCCAGCAGTGGGACGATAAAAGGTTGATGATGATGATAACACGATATTTTAAAATACCTAGACTTAGTCAGATAATCCATTGTTAGAACGCTTATCACTAATCTCATACTTGCAAAACTAGGGCAACTCTGTTTATGCACAGACACGAACTATATGAGAAACCCTTTTAACGTTTTTAACGTGCTCATATCTGTAAAGTACTTTTGGGAAACCCCTTTTGTGTGTGACGTAGGTCGAAAACATTTAGGTAGTGATATATCGTACCGGAAATGCCTATTTTTACATTAAACATAATTGCCCATATCAATATACCTGACAGCCTCCGTGGCGTGGCGGTAGCGAACACGGCCGCTCCGCAAGGAGGCGCGGGTTCGATCCTCGCGCAGTGCAAATATTTGTATGCATGGATATGAATATTTGCACTGGTCTGGTCGTGCCTCGGAAAGCACGTTAAGCCGTTGGTCCCGGTTGCCATACGAACATCTAATGGCAGTCGTTACGGGTTGTTGGCCCAACAATTGGTCTAGCTGCAATGCTTCGATGTCGCCTTCGGGTTGTGGAGGCCAGACGGCAGTCGCTTCACGGAAAATGTCGAAGTTTAGCCATATCAGCAGTTAGACCGGTAAAGCGGACCCCAGACTCCAATGCTGAAAAAGCTTCGGATGCGACTGGGATTAACGCTGAGATGACGATGATGAATATTATACCTGACAGCCTCCGTGGCGTAGCGATCCGGCGGCGCGTAGTTCGATTCCCGTGCAGTGCAAGTATTTGTATGCATGAATATGACTATTTTCAGTGGTTTGGTCGTGCTCAAAATGCATGTTAAGCCGTTGGTCCTGGTTCAAAACGGTCTCCACCACTGCGTCCAATGCGGGGAGGACACGACGCAGCACACGCTCTCCGAGTGTGTAGCTTGGGAGGAGCAGCGCCGTGTCCTCACAAATGAAGTAGGAGGCGACCTGACGCTGCCGGCAGTAGTGCGGAGGATGGCCGGCAGCGCAGAGTCGTGGGACGCGGTGGTGTCCTTCTGCGAGGACGTGATGTCGCAGAAGGAAGCTGCGGAACGGGGGAGGGAGATCTCAACTCCCTTCCCGGGCCGCAGAAGACGCACCGGGCGCCGAAGAAGGGCAGATAACGCCCTCTTCCGCCCCCCATGAATGGGTCCAGTGGCGAGGGACATGGGGTTTTTAAGTCCACGCCCCCTATTCGATGGACCCCGAGGCGGAGGCGCGCGCGAGTGTCAGCGCGCGCCTCTGAGGCGATGCACGGGGTAGCTTAACACCCCACTACCCCGTGCCGGAGACGAGGCCCGGGCAGACCGGGCCAGCACGAGAGTGTGGGGCTGCGGAAGAATTTAGACTCCCGCGGCCCTACGCGCGCTCGTGATAGAAGAGACACCGGGGTGGTTTTAGTCAGTAAAAGTCTGACAGACCCCGTCGCCCACCCTAGGGCGGCGGACATTCTATGAGGATTTCCACCCCGAAAAAAAAATAAATAAAAAAAAATGGTTCAAAACGGTCTCCTACTCAACTCAATTTAAAACTGACATTTTATCTTCTGTCCTTTTCTTAACGAAATGGAAAGAAACAGATGTAGTTAACTTAAAATTGGTTTAGTTTGTGAACATAATTGGATAAGTTTATTAAATGTTCATAACCCTGTTACCTACCCGGTTACCTGCTGTATTGAAATAACATTTCCATAAAGTTATAGATACCTGTATAAGAAAGTTGTGACGACACCCAAATTTACTGCTATATACTGATATTCCGCCACGAAAATGTTGCTTTCTCCAAACAATGTAATTTAAGCTTCTGCTAAGCTTGCAATCTGAGTAATTCATCCGGCCTACCCAAATGTCCTTTCTTTGGTATTGTTCATAAAATAAAGTTACATCGGTGTCATTGTAATACTTTTAATAACTTACAGACGGGTTTGGAATTACTACTTCAAAGGCTTTTAAAATGCGTCAATATTATAATTCAGTCTACGTATAGATACGGAAGTTTAGACGTAAGTATAAGATTCTCGATATAATAGTAGTTTATGATACTGATACATAATGAGGGGTATTAAGCACGAGTGTGAGTTTAAAAAAACGAGCGAAGCGAGTTTTTTAATAGTACCACACGAGTGTGTAATACCTAATTATGTACAGTTTCATACACTACTTTATCTAATCTCAGTGCGTCTAAGGCCAACGCAACACAATTCCATTTATTCAGTTTCATAATTGTAATATGCAAAATGTTAACCTTTGAAATAGTACTATCTACATTGATATAATATTAAACAGATATGATATTTTGTACGCTTCAAGTTCAATGCGTTACATGACTTATCTACCTTAGTTTAATATTATATCAATGGCTGTCTACGGTTTGTACCGTAATGAAAAAAAAAATATTATAACATTATTTTGTTAGAGAAATAATGTTATAATTTAATTTTTTAATTTCCTTTCGATATACTATTGGTAAAGTACGTCAATATAAACTCCTTTTTGGTTTTATATTTTTAATTTTTTGATATGAGAGTAGATAAATATATTTATAATTATATGTACATATATGTGCATAGGCACACTAGTAATAGTTTATCGATTATATATTAATTGCTCAAAGAAATAGATAAGATAAAAGTTCTTATGAATTAGTTTGGGGGCATTGGGAAAGGAAAAAGAAAAATATAACTTATTTTAAATATTATTAAGGTATCATTACAATTAGTAACTTGTTCATTCATAAGCTGTATATAAAGCTGGTTATTATGATATTAACATCCTCTCAGAGTTGAGATAATCTTTCTAAATAAGTAATTTCATATTTAATTATAATATGAAATCGTAATAATCTGAATTAAATTCTGTAACATTGTAAGCAAATCATAATGTTTTGTGTATGTTTAGTAATTACAATATAGTCTCGATGATAATTGTTTACATAAAAATAGAAACATGTATAAATCTTAGTTAGAAAATCGTACTTATAGTTACAAAGTATACTTTTGTTTTCAAAGTATACAAATCAATGTTAGTAATATCATTTTTTTTTATATTATAAACTAGCGCTTGACCGCAATCCTGCCTGATCACAACGCAACCGTAACGCAACGCAATCGTTGATGGTAAAGCGCACTAGTTTATTAAGAGCCTATTTACTCTAGCCTTGAAGACACTCAAATTGTAGTCCGACGGAAACACCGCCGCTGGCGAATTGTTCCAGTCCCTCGATGTACGCGGTATAAAGGAGGAGGCGAAACGCTTCGTCCGGATCGTAGTGGTGTTAACAACGTAAGGGTGGAAATCAGCCGTACGACGGGTCGTCCGCTGGTGGAACTGAGATGGGGGAATTAAATCATGCAATTCCCTCGCACACTCCCCGAAATGCATCCTATAGAACACCGAAAGGCTGGCTACTCTACGCCTGTGCTCTAGGCTTTGGAAAAAAACAATTATCATGAAAAACCACAAAATTATGAGCTTACTATCCTACTTGGTTGTCCCTGTAACACTATTGTTGAAAATGGAAGGTTACCATACATCTGTCAATAACATCTATCATCTCACTAACATTGATTTGTTATTGTACAAATCATGCAATGTCACCTTGTGATGGTTGTGTAATTCAATCAATATCTTTTTATAAAATATATGAATAATCTAACACATGCATGTTGGGCTTCTACAGACTGTACTTGAGAAGAGTGTGCGCAGGAGCTCCACAACCTGATACATCCATTGTTTTCTTTACCACCGAACATCTGAGCTTACTACAGCGCAACATCCATACTTGATTGATATCCGGAGAAGTCGTACTCAGTGCTTCTCCTCCACGTTATTATGGGCATAGCCAAAGTGAGGACTGTGGAACTCCTTGTGGTCCCTCCCACATTTAACCCGTCTGCCTTCAAAGCAAGAGTGAACATGCATCGTCAGGGTACACTTGTTCCTCATCCATCGCTTTCCATCGGTCGGCAATTCCCGACCTCATTAACCCAATTACTGGCGATCTCGTTATCCACCACTTTATCGATCAAGATTTTAAATAAGATAAAAAGACATAAGGGATAAAAATACCGCTGGTAATTTTTTAAATAACTGTTTTTTTTCTTGCCCGGTAAATTTACTGTTGTATAGCGGGTATCGCATGAACTTTTAAACTATTCACGACAAACTTCGCTAGTGCAGATAATCCCTCACTTGGTTACAACAACATACGTGGAAATTTACTCGCTGAAAGTTTCTTGGTTACTCATCTTCATAGATAAGCCTCTATAGGTAGGTATATAGCCTTCATTCGAGCAAAGTCTTCATAAATTACCCAGTCGTTTAAACACTCCCTCTGAAAGTACCTGCCTTTGTGTTTTCGCTAGAATTTAAAACTCTCATTAGTTACGGACTAAAAGGTATTACAGTTAATGACAACAATCATAAACTTAGACGTTTACGTTCAGAGAAGTAGACACACTAGACAATCGGCTCAAGGAAAACTTTTACTAATAACTAACTTGGTGCGACACAGTTTTCTATTCCCAGCTACCCGACTCGAATAAAATTCCACCACACGGCAAAATTGATTTTCAACTTTGTTTGAAACAATAGAAACAAAATATACAGTCGCCATAAAGTTTGATGGGGTCACAAGTAGTTCGGCTTGTGAATATGGTTTGAGGGTTTGGCCATAGTAAATTGATTTGAACTATATAGGACCAGTAAAAGACGAGAGTATATTGGATCTTTTCTGAATAAATTGTCTATAGGTTTGTTCGAAAACATGTCTACGATTTTCTTGGCGATGTGCTCAAAACTACCTACGCAAAAGGTTTTAGGGTCTTATACACATTGTGATCAAAAATGTTTGGCTAGACTATGTGAACAAAAACTAAAGTCCTCCGATATACAGTTTCACTTTATGGCTATTGGCTATCCTTTAGGGTGTGAAAGTACTCATAATAAACTAGTGCACTATATCAACGATTGTATCACTGCTTCATTAGGTGGGATCGCGGTCAAGAACTATTTTAACACATTACAAAAATATCCTAACATATTCACATACTAAAATTTAGCGTGGATAAATTCATCCGCATTTTTTCGAACTGGTAATGTACTGAATAATTATAATGGCGCATTACCCCAATACTATGAGAATCGTTCGGGAATATTGAAAAAAAAATGTACTTTTTCGTACAAAAAAACAATCTTTACCGCTTTTTATCAAATATGTCGGGGTTGGCTTTTAATATAAATGGATGGGACTGAATACAAGCAGTAGTGAACTGTTTTTCCAACTAATTCTAGGTGATGACACTATTAATAGCTCACTCCATTCAACTTTTTACGATGAGGTTTTTACAGAAGCGGTCAGTTGCATTTTACATAGAGCGGATACCTATATAAAATTTGGGATCTCCAACAAAGGATACTCAATAATATACAATAGATAATAGAAAGGTTTTGCTCCTTTAACTATATAAGATCGCAGCGTTCATATGATATGACTAGGTGTTATCACGATAAAATAAAAATGAAGAAAATTAATCATAAATGATGAACATAATGCTGTATGCAAGCACCACTACCGGTCATTGTGGAAAGCCCTGGGGGCGGCCTTTGTTTGGCAGCACCTATAAAAGCTGAAAAAAAATAAGAAGAATATAAATTGTATAATATAGATATTCTTTTATAAAATTAAAAACAAGTACTTGACCGCAATTTCGCCTGAGGGTAAGCAGTGATGCAATCGTTGATGATAAAGCGCGCTAGTTAATTAAGAGCCTATTCACAAAAAAAAAAAAAGTGAGTGAATAGGAAGGAAGACTGCATTTGAGCGAGGTGATACAATGTTAAACCCAAAAACACGACCGACGATGCCGCACCAGAGGGAGATCGATCTGGAGACCCTCCAGGACCAAACTCCCGACACAACAACATTTGGCGCATCGTACCCGGCACACCTCGCAACACAACTGCTCAGACCCGACCTCCGTAGGTTAGCCAAACATCAAAAATTAATAACTATATTACAGAAAACAAACATTTTTTTTAAATAGCCATTAATAATAGGTACGTATTCAAACATGTCATACAAAATACAATAATATGCTTTGTTTTCATTTTTCAGACGCCAATTAACTAAAAACAAAACCTGTGTAAAGGAAAAAATGCTTTAGTCGAAAAATATTACCTTTGTAACACATAGAACATATAAATAATGGACAACATAAATCAACTTCGATAAATTCCACCCCGTCCCAAGTACAATTCTCCACCACTATCCATCGTAAACAAAGTGTTACGTCATAATTATCATCGCATCCGCCAGATAAGCTTTTACATTAATTGTAACTTCATATCCAATGGATGAAGGAAAACTTTTGTGGTATCAGGAGAAAACTTTTACAACATACCAATAGTTTTCCTTGGCAAACTGTGTCCCTAATACATTTACGTGAAACCGTGTACTTATGAAGACATAATTATGACTTTTATATTGTATATACAATTTTGTGCTACCTTAAATATAGTTTAGGACCGAGACAAAAACAAAATTCTTTGTTTTTTTTTTTTTTTTTTTTTTGAACTCAGCGCATCCAGATCTATATGATTATCTATAGTGGTGAGGGTTTTGAGCAACTTCGGGCACATACATACAGACAGACATACAAACATACGCACTTTATAGAGATGGATTATAGACGAGCTGCTACAGCGATATCAGCAATGTAAATTTTCTTTTGTTCACGTCATAGGGGGTAGCGTAGCTACGGCTTTTTTACTTATACTATGGCTTTTTTTTCTTGGCTTCTAAGGGTCAGTCGCAATATTCAGTTGTTATGACAAACCAAACGGTCAAAACGCGGCGTCATGTTCAGCGCGCTACGCGACGGAAAGTTATGTGGCGTCATCGTCAGTCTGTGTCGACACTTTATGGTGTGCGGTTTTTATGACGTACCTGAATTGCCCAGAAAAATGGATTTAATTAGAATATTAGCTATTATAGAGGGCTTAGAAGACGTTGCCGCTCTTTGCTACCGCCACGCGCGCGATGCACAACACACACCGACCGTTCAGCTACGCCTGCCGAACTTTCGGTCGCGCA